>CAUYQG010103609.1:0-13123 GCA_963574415.1 Tarsius wallacei
CATGGAACCAACCATTTTGCCCATCAAAGCTGGACTGGATAAAGAAAATGTGGTACATATACACAATGGAATTGTACCCACATCTTTAAAAAAAATCAACAGAGTAGTATATTGTTCTGGAATTTTTCTCTGAAAATTTTAGATTACTAATTCAATTTATTTTATAGGTCTATTTAGATTTTCTATATCTTTGCAAGTCAATTTCAGTAGTATGCATGTGTAGATTTTTAAAATATTTCATCTAATTTATTTAATGTTTTTGGTAAATAGTTTTTCATAGCATTTCATTATAATTCTTTTATGATTTCTGTAAGGTCAATATTGATTTCCCACTCATTTCTGCTTTTAGTAATTTAAAACATTTCACTCTTTCTATTTCTTTCTTTTTTCATCATTCTAGCTAAAAGTTTGTCAGTTTTTTTATTGTTTCAAAAAAGCTTTAAATTATCTTTATTGTGGTTCTCTTCTCTTTTTTATTTGTTTCTGGTCTAATCTTTATTAAGTATTTACTTCTGCTGGTTTAGTTTTCTAAATTTTTTTCTAGTTTATTTTTTTTTTAACTTTTTTACTTTAAAGATGTGGGGCACAATTCAGGGTTAGGTATACAAATGTTCATTATGCAGGTACCCTTGTTGATGAGGCGTGCCTCCCACCTGTCCCCCCAGCAGTTTCCTTCAACTGGCAATCCCACCTCCACTCTCCTGGCATTTTCCCACTACTGCCAATCCCTTTCTTATAGCATTATGATAATTGTTCAATGTCTGCTTATGAGTGAGAACATATGGTACTTTGTTCTTTATCTGTGATAGATCACTGAGTATGATAAACTCCAAATCCATCCAAGTTTCTGCAAAGTTCATATGTGTGTCCTTTTTTATGGCTGTATAATATTCCATTGTGTATATATACCACATTTTTTTAATCAAGTTCAGTTTCAGTGGGCAGCAAGATTGAGTTCATGTTTTTGCTATTGTGTGTTTTCTAGTTTTCTAGTTTCTTAAGGTAGAATGTTAGTTTCTTGATATGAGATTTTTCTTTAATATGTATAGTTATAGATATAATTTTCACTTTTGAAAATATCATGTGTTGATACATTGAGTTTTTAAAATTTATCTCATAACATCGTTTCATTGTCCTAATTTCTTCGTTAATTTATTGCTTATTTAGAGTATTTCAATTTCCACATATTTTTGTGAATTTCTCAATTAGTAATTTAATACCACTGTGACCAGAAAGCAGACTTTATATGGTTCCAATCCTTTTAAATTTACATAAGCTTATTATCTAAAATGTGATCTATCCTGATGTTTCATATTCACTTGAGCAGAGTGCATATTCTGCTGTTGTTGGGTGGATCTATTTGGCTGGTAGTACTCTTCACATTTTCTGTTTGTTGTTAATTGTATGCCTTTTTCTATCCATCATTAAAAGTGGGGTTCTGGCCCGGCTCGGTGGCTCAGCCTGTAATACCGCGCCTTTGGGAGGCTGAGGTGAGTGGATTGCCTGAGCCCGCGGGTTCAAGACTCGCCTGGGCAAGCAAGACCTCATCTCTACAATAAATCAAAAAAATTAGCCGGGCGTGGTAGCGCACGCCTGTAATTCCAGCTACTTGGAAGGCTGAGGCGGAAGGATCACCGGAGCCCAGCAGGTCGAGGCTGCGGTGGCCGGGAGCGGCCACTGCATTCCAGTCTGGGAGACAGAGTGAGACTCCAACTCAAAAAAAAAAAAAAAGTGGGGTTCTGAAGTCTCCAAATGTTATTACTGCAAATTCTATTTCTCCCTTGATTCTGAAAGTTTCTTCATGTATTTTAAGAGTCTGTTGTCAGGTTCATCTATATCTATAATTTTATAGGTTTCTGATTAAATAACTCATTTATTATTACAAAATATCTCTAGTAACAATTTTCATCTTAAAAGCTATTTTTATAGCCACCCTAGCTTTCTTTTGAATTACTGCCAGTAACTATTTGCATATCTTCTCCCTTTCTTTTACTTTTAATCTATTTGTTTCTTTGAATCTAAATTGTGCCTCTCATAGACAACATTTAGTTGGATCAAGTTTTTAAAAATACATTCTATCAATTGCTGATCTTTAGCTGTAGTTTTCAATCCATATTCATTTAAGGTAATTTCTGATATGATTGGGTTTACCTCTGTTGTTTTCTGTTTTCTATTTTTGTCCCTTTATTCCTTCCTTGCTGCCTTCTTTTTGTGCAAATATATATATTTATTTTTAATAACTTTTTAATTCCCATGACATTTTTTTCATTATGATTTTTCAGTTATTTCTTAGTGGTTGCTCGGTGATTGCAATTAACATCTTGTAACAGTTTACTTCAGATTAATACTAGTTTAATTTCAATAGTATACAAAAACTTTGTATACTGTTTTATTGTCACTCCTCCTTTATTCTGATTGTTATATAAATTGCATCTCTATATATTTTGTGTCTAGAAGCATAGGTTTTTAATTATTGCTTTATAAGTTTGTCTTTTAAATCCAAAGAAAAAATAGTTACAAAAAAGAAATACATTTATACTGCCTTTATATTATGTAGTTGTCTTAACTTGTATTCTTTATTTCTTCATGTAAGTTCAAGTTATTGTCTAATGTTCTTTGACTTTTAGCTTGAAGGATTTTCTTTAGTATTTCTCCTAAAATGGGTTTGCTAGCAACAATTTTTCTATATTTGAAGGTTGTTTTCTTTTTAAGCTTGCGATTTTTTTTTAAGGATAAATTTGTTGGTATAAAATTCTTGGTTGAAATTTTTCTTTATTTTCCAGCATTTTTAGTATGTTATCCTGCTACTTTCTGGCCTCTAAAGTTTATAATGAGAAATCAGTTCATGATCTTACTGAAGATTCCTTGTAAGTTATGTTATGGGGGAAAGGGGAATGAAAAAAACAGAACTATCTTTCAGAAGTTGGACTCCTTGTAGTAGGCGTCTCCCACTAGGTAAATGTTCTAGTAGCACATCAACACCAGTGTACCAGCTAGTGTGGTTGTGAGAGGCTGTGTTCAGTTTCAATGAGTTTTTTTAATTTTTATTTTTGGAGATTCTTTCAAGTGTTTGTCCATTTCATTATGGGTGTTTCAAGAGCACACCTGTCCACACTGTGCTGAGTGTTCAGCAGTTTTTGACCAAAAATGGCGTCACTCCCATACTCCATCCGCCCTCTTCACCCAATCTCACCCAAGCAACTTTTTTTGGTTTTTCGTTTTTGTTTTTGCTTTGTTTCATTTTGTTTCCCCAGATGAAAAAAGTCCTCAAAGGAACACATTTTGCTGATGTGGAAGAGGTGAAACAAAAAAATGGTAGAAGCACTCAAAGGCATCAAAATTGATGAGCTTAAAAACTTTTCTGAGACGTGAAAAAAATCATCTTGATAGGTGTATTGCATCAAACAGAGAGTGCTTTAAAGGCAATTAAACATGAAAGAATAAATATACTTTTTTAAATAAATAAAATCCAGAGTTTTTTGAATCCCCCCCCTCATAAAAGTTTGGAAAGTAGTCTTTATTTTCTTTTTTCTTTTTACTGAGTTGCATCATACAAAGTACAAAGCAGGCAGACCACAGATTGGGAAACACAGTCTCTCGCCAAGATCAGAGGTTGACACTTTGAAGTAGGCACAGCTGGACGGAAGTATTATGCTGAATAGATTGGCTAAACATACATACTCAACAGGTTACCGGAAGAGCTATGAATATGCATAAAGATGGTACTGATGCATGCATACTGAACAAATATACATGTACCATACAGCACATGTTCACTTTGGGGTGAAGATATAACATTAAAATGTATTGCAATTAGTCCCTATAAGCCAAAAGATCTTTCAGGACACAAAGACACACAAGTGCACATCCACTGAAAACAAGTCAGGACTGGTCTACAGTCAGCAGTTTTCTTAAGAGGAGAAGGTCACTGAAATGAGTCTCTTGTCCAATCACTATTATAGTTATGGTTGGTGAAAGAGAGGCTGGGAGTTAGTTAGTTAACATCTCTTGAAGCTGCAAATTGTTATAATATTGCTTATCTTGTTTAAAAACAAGAAAAAAAAGTCTTGTAAGATAGTTTATTCTTTAAGTGCAGTGCTGTTTAACTTAACCCTTGCCTGACATGGCATTAGGTCCCGCTTATAACTTTGTATTTTATTGCCACAAAGAGTCTGTTCTGTCAGTTTTATGGTCTCTATCTTAATATTAATGCTGGTCAGCTGTTGTGTCTAAACTGCAAAAAGAGCAGGGGTATAAAGAAGCATTCTGTCATGTCTGGGAACTAAGTTTTTAAGGTTTTTCTAGCCAAGAAGGGGTATGTTCAGTTGGTGGAGGGCTTAGGATTTTATTTTTAGCTTACAGTTATGATTCCCTTTTCTCTCTCAGCATTCAATTTTGTCTGTTTAGCTTCTAACCATTTTATTATGATATATCATCATATGGATTTCTTAAAATTAATTGAGATTCTGGGATGTATATATTAATGTTCTAAATCAAATTTAGAAAGATTTCAGAAGTTGTTTCTTCAAATATTTTTATTTCCTTTTCTCTTTTCCTTTTCCTTTTGAGTCTTACATTATGGGTATGCAGGTATACTTGATGCTATTTCCCAGGTCTCTGAGGTAATGGTTACCTTTCTTTTCTTTTGCAACTACAGCACATGGGGTTCCCATATCAAGGAGTCCCAGAAATGTCTTTTTCTCACCTTGAACCATTTTGCTCTCTTATATGCATTCATTTTGGCTTGTGCCCACTGGTGGAATCCGTAGGACATAACTCAGGCCATGATCCAAGCTAGACCCAGAGTCAATATTTACCTTAACACTTTTTTTTTTTTCTGACTTTACTCCTTGGTAGGAAACTTGAGTTATAAAGCTATGGTTTGTACCAGCCAGAATCCAAGTTTGGGCCAGTATCAGTATCCTTCCAGTATTCTTCCTTGCTCTAATGTTAAGCATGTTGCATATCCTTTATAGGATTTGGAGCAGGGGTATGTAACATCTGATTGATATTTGAAAACACTACTCTAGCTGCTGAATTCAGAATGGATTGAAGGAAGGGCAGGTAGCTACTACAGATATCAATAACCAAGATACTGTCTATTTAGTTCATTTCCTGTTACTTTGCATTTTATTTTACTGGCAGTTAACCAACTCCTCTAGAGTCTTACCTGTAATTTAAAAATTCTATCAGTAACTTTTGCTTTCATTAATTGATCACAACACACCTGCAGCTCCATACCATAAGTAACCCATGACCACCCAAAGGTTCTTTGTCCTCTATCCTCTTCTTCTTTCTTTTTTTAAACCACATGTTTCAGTGTGTCAGTACCCTTCTGAAAACACACACTCCTCTCCTTGGTACTAACTACTTAGACAGACAGACTGCAAAATTTGAAGGCATTGTCCTCCAGACTGTTGGGTCTCCCCAAGGCTTCTGACACCTACTACAGTTTTGGAGAATTCTCAAGACACCCCTAAGTTGTGATGATTTGCTAGAAGTCTTCACAGAACTCACTGAAAGCTATTATACCCATGGTTGCTCTTTATTACAAGGGAAAAATACAAGTTAAAACCAACCAAAGAAAGAGATATTCAGGGCAGAACCTAGAAGGGTTCTAAACATGAAGCTTCTGTTAAGACACATTATGTTTCTAGAATTGATGTGTGGCAGTGCACATGTAGTATTGCCAACCAGAAAATCTCACCAGAGATTTGGTATCTGGAAATTTCATTGAAGTTTCATTATAAATGCATGATTGATCAATTGCCAATGTGATTGAACTCGTTCTCCAAGTCAACATATCAATGTTTGCTGTTTCTGGCATAGCCAGTCTGTATTCTTAGAATGCTATGTATAACCAGCCTCCCCTCATCTTAAGACCTGGTTTGGCAAACTAAGGTCTAAACAAAGATACCCTTTAATGACAAGAATATATGACATTGATGACCTTTCAGAAATTGAGGTAAAAGCTAAATCTCTTTGGGCAAGGTATGTATGTAGTTTAATCCTTATTAAAGTATAGGAAGCATAAATGAAAGTTAATCTTCTTTTAAAAATGAGAGATACATTTTAGTACAACTGTATGGGCTATGCAAATTTTTTTTTACAATATTTGTATTTAATGAACAGAATTAACATATTTTAAACTAGAATAACATTTCATTCATTAGGATTATTTCATATGTAAAATTCAAATTGTCTTTCAAATTTGTATTCACCATATTTCCATTAGCCAATACAAAATAGAAGAGCAGAAAACTGATAGCACACATGGAAGGGTGGACTCAGAAGAAGATGATAATAGAAAAAGTCTAGGTTATTACAAATAAAAATAGACATAGATAAATACAAAATTAATATAGGCTAATCATAACTGATATAAAATTTATACAGGTTGAATAAGAATAATCTATGGAATAACTATTTTGTCTACCAGAATACCTAAAAGTTTATTTTATATAACTTTAGTGAAGATTCTTTTCATTATATTTATTTCTAGATCTTGATTTTAAAGAGTACACATCTATTCTAGCCAGCTTTCATCATACTATTACTTCATAAGATAATTATTCTCCCTGCTTGAAAATCATGAGGCATAATTTTATTGTATTAAAATATGATTGATTGATATGAATGAAATTATAAGTTTTCTGGAGTTAATTTTACCAATTTTCAATTATCATTGTTTTATATAAATAAACAGATACCTATTAATTTATTTTGATTATTATGGTAGAGACATAACGCATAAATATAGAAACACAGGCAAATGACAATTTTCATCTGAGTCAATGATAAAGTACTCAAACTATCTTATTAATAAGAAATTTCTATTCCAATTTTTAGGAGAAAAAATTCAAAGATTAAGTTTATTTTATGAGGTTGCAAGATCAATATTTCAAAAAACTAGAACTGACAAAGTTTAGCCTAGCATTAAAGATGATCTCTTTCAATTGGAATACAGTAGAAGAAAGACACATATTTCAAAAGAAAAAGAAAATCATTTGGATCAAGGATTACATAAATCTGGTAGGATGGGATTGAGGAAAAGAAATAAAGGTGGTTCCTTAACTGTAGAAACATGTTGCATACAGGCAACTTTGTCAATTCTTCCTGATAAGTTAGGATGAAAATAGTAGTATAAACTCCATTAAACACAGATATATTTAAGTGGATCTCCTTGTTTGAAGAAAGTTGGGGTTAAACATTGCTCACCATTATAATCATCAAACACCCAAACCTTGCATCATGAATATTCTCTGATAGAAGAAAGTTATTTTAAAAAAAATTATGTAAAGAATAGTTGCTAGTATAAATTTAGTTAAGGCACACAGAAACTCTTTTTTTAAAAAAAGTATAAGGAGGCCAGGCTCAGTGGCTCAGCCTGTAATCCCAGCACTTTTTTGGGAGGTCGAGGCGAGTGGATGGCCTGAGCCCTAGGGTTTGAGACCAGCCCTGGCAACTTGGTAAAATTTCGTCTCTACAATAAATACAAAAGTAGCTGGGTGTGGTAGCACGTGACTGTAGTTACAGCTACTTGGAAGGCTGAGGTGGAATGATTGCCAGAGCCCAGCAGGTAGATGCTGGGGTGGCTGTGAGTGTACCACTGCACTCCAGCCTGGGAGACAGAGCGAGACTCCAACTCAAAAAAAACCCCAAAAAAGTTCTAAAAATGCAAAGAATATTATAACATGTAAATATTATTAATACAACTCTTACAAAGTTCTTTAATATTTTAGCTAGTTTTTTCTTTTTTTTTTTTGAGTTGGAGTCTCACTCTGTCGCCCAGACTGGAGTGCAGTGGCCGCTCCCGGCCACCGCAGCCTCGACCTGCTGGGCTCCGGCGATCCTTCCGCCTCAGCCTTCCAAGTAGCTGGAACTACAGTCGTGTGCTACCACGCCCGGCTAATTTTTGATTTATTGTAGAGATGAGGTCTTGCTTGCCCAGGCGGGTCTCGAACCCATGGGCTCAGGCAATCCACTCACCTCAGCCTCCCAAAGGTGCGGGATTACAGGCTGAGCCACCAAGCGCGGCTCTTGTCTCTATTTCAATGGACCTTACTGTCTGTCTCCTGAATAGTTTATGTCTGTTTTTTTTTCTCCAGTCCTAGAATTTTTATACCCTTTCTCATTACTCCTCTCACCTAAGATGAGAAGTCAAAATATGTCCCTGTTCTCTCCACTTGCTTTAATCAGAGTTATGTTTTGTAAACAATAGAAACTGAATCTGGCAAAGCTAAACTCAGACCATGTACAAAGTTATAGAGCAGAATGCACTGTGAAGATGAAGACTAATCCATTAGGCAATGGCAATAAACAGAACCCAAGAAGGGTTGGGGAATTAGGAACACAGCCTCATAACAATAGTACAGATTAGGGCACTGTTACTTATAGGCTGCACTGAACTCTCAGTGTTGTTGACACCAACATGAATACCTTCTCTATTCTGCCTTTGTTACCTGCCTCATTTCTTCATGATTCAAATTTTTGGGTGAGATAATCTGAGTAGTAAGCCTAAACTATATATCTGAGCTTTCTTAGCTTTCTTGAAGTGGAACCTAGTTCCTTTGACTTCTTCAATGAGAAATCGAGCACAAGACACACATTCTGGTATTCCTTCAAAACCTAAAAGATTTTTGGATTCTAAGTAGCAACAAAACAAATAGAATAAATCCCAAAGCAATAGTTCAGTTATCCATCACAGTATGTTTCAATGTCCATACCATGTCAGCTTTCTCCATGGCTATCCCATAATACTGATTGTTTTATTCTTTGTTGCATTTATAGGCAGTAATATTAAACAACAATAATTTGTCAAATAAATTGCTGTTATCCTATCATATTTTGCTCATTGGAGGTATAACTAGGGTATCCCTTGGCATAGCTATGGAGGCAAAGAATATAATTCCAAGAAGTGCCATGAATAGAACACTAAAGTTTCCACCAGCTATTAGCAGCAGACATTTCAGAAATTCAAATGTCTATTCTTCCTCCTAATGTACTAATCCTTTCACCATGGGTACACAGATATCCTTAGTACCTACCAGCATCCCGACAGCAAGGCATCTAGTCTGACTTCATTCTACATAAATTCACAAACTATGATGTAGATCAAAGTAAAAGCTGGTCTTGGTATGCCACGACCAAAATGCAGGAGCTGTGTCAATTCACTGACTTCGTAGTGGTTACCGGTGCTAAGGTGACTTGATCCATTGGTTACACCTCTTCTAAGAGTTGATCCACGTCCCAGGATTAAACTCAGCATAGATAACTTCCAACTAAACAGTTCAATCCCCTTTGGTGGAAGCTCTTCATGTTCTATGATTCAAGCTCTTGCCCAGGTCACTTCTCTCCTAAGTGATGGAAATGGCAAAGAGCTCTTGTGTCATTACTTTCTCATACAAAAATGGCAGAGATTTCACCTTTGGTTGAATGGTGCTATTAGATGAAAATGCACCAAAGATTAAATATGAGCCCTTTTTCTTGGGAGAGACCCTGTTCCACTCTCTGGAACAGGGTCTGAGACAGTTCCTCAGGCAGCTGAGACAGTTCCTCGCCTGTAGTGGAAAGCTGAGCCAGCAGGAAGATGCAACACTTCCTGAGTGGGAAAAGGCCTCCATAGATTGATACAGAGACTCTGACAGTTTTGAAGGGAGGTAATTTGATGTATTATGATTGAGCATGAGTGTCATACCATAATCAACCACGCCCATTATATTGCACCACTCAAAGTCCAGGTTTTACATAGTCATTTCCTGAGGCATTCAGCTTGGTTTGGGTTTCTTCCCTCCCTGAAGGCAAGGGTTCTTTAACCAAATTGACCTAACATTTCTGCTGTCATAACACCACCCTCTCCTGCCATTAAAAAATATGCAGTTTGCAATTTCAGTAAAATAAATATATGCCTTGTTCTTTTTCAGAATATATGAGTCCACTTGTGCTCGGTTTACATAAGAGAGATCACAAGTATTCTGCTCATCAGTATCTGATCCAAGGTGATTTTCTGTGCTTGTGTATTATAAGTAGCTGACAATTTCTCCTGTTGAAAAAGAAAAAAACATACATTTATTCTCCGGTAAAATATTCCTCTTTTAGAGAGCTCAATTAAAAAACAGAACTGTGTCATATACATCTTTTATACTCCACATAATGTCAAACTTCACGAATACAGATCCAGAGACAGTCTGATTCGGTGCTGAATCTGCAACACCCAGCACACAGTAGGTACTTATATTAGGATGAATAATGATTTCCAAAGCTATGGAGGTTCTAAATATTTGAATTTGTGAATATTATTATTAATTATTTTATTTTGATGATGATGATGATGATGATGATGGCAAAAGTGACTTTGTGGCTATGACTAGGATCTTGAGATGAGGATTATTTCGTTGGACCCTAAACATAATAATATGTCCTCATTAAAGGGAGGCAGGGAGATAGGACAGAGAAGACAGTGAGACTACTCAAGCAAAATGCTAGGATATTGACTTTGAAGATTCGAGCAAGGGCCACAAATAAAGGAATGCAAGGACTGCATTCCAGCTTCAGAAGCTGGAAAAGGCAAGAAAATAGATTTGCCCCTGAGCTTCTGAAGGGAGAGTGACCCTGACATCACCTCAATTTCAGCCCAGGGAAACTGACTTCAGACTTCTGACCTCCTCAGCTTCAAGAGAATAAATGTCTATTTTGTCAAAACACCAAGTGTATGGCAATTTTTCTATTAGCCATAGGAAACTAACACGGTATACAACAAATATGTGTTGAATAAATGAAGCAATGGACAGTAGGGATTTAATAAATATTACATTGATTATATGATACCCAGAATGGTTCTTTGCATGTGAGAGAAATATAATTCTGTAAATATATCTACAGAGTTCAAACTAATTGCATTGATGTAACTTGGTTTTTATTTACCAATTTTTATTCTCATTGTTTGGGTTGGTTTTGGTTTGTTGACATGGACAAATATGTTAGTTTCATAATTGCTTTATTTGATAATGCATTTATATACAGCTTTGGGGGTGTGCCTACTGTCAGAATGCATCCATTCATAAAAAATCTCTACCTTCTAGCAGCTTGTCATTTACCAAGAGATACGGTGATATACACTGTGTGTTTTATATTAATTATCCACTTACCACTGTTTGGGTTACTTCAATTATATCTGAATATGTCTATACCTCAAAAGAGTTTGTGCCTCTACAAGAGTCTTTTTTTTTATTATTCCTCTGTACAGTTTGATAACACCTAGCACAATGCTTTTCATGTAGTGAGACTTCAGAAGTGTTTGGCTAATTGCATGTATCCAGTAGCCAGAAATTTATTCTTTATTGACTGAATGAGGAAAAACAGAAGTACTGTGTGTGTGTGTACGCGTGCGCACGCACGTGCATGTGCGTGTGTGTGCGTGTGAGAGAAAAGAGAGGGAGAGAGCTTATGTGTGTGTGTATACATGTGTGGAATAACTTGAGGGTAACATTTCTCTATTTTTGCTTATTTTAAAATAAATTTCCTAGGTATAATGTCTACTTATGTTTTAAAATGAAAAATAAAATAAAACCAGAACTCATCAAGTTCACACATAATGATTTCACAGCAGATGTAAAATTTATGTGAATGTCAAATACATTTTGTAAATATGCTATCTCTCAATAGTATTTTACAATTCATTAGAAAAATATAACGTGCACCCAAAAGATGTAATAAAAGTACAGTTTTATACATACATTTTCACTATTTTTGTGGATGTAGTATTTGCTGCAAAATACAAAATATCTTTATTCCACAACATTTTTTTAACGTTTTATGTAACTTGTTCAGGAAAAACATAGGAAGACCAAAAAAATGAGAAAATATTGACTTCAAAAATATTTTTCAAGTAAATATCAATGCTATTATTCCATTAAAAGCACAAGATAAGCCGGGCTCGGTGGCTCAGCCTGTAATCCTGCGCCTTTGGGAGGCTGAGGTGAGTGGATTGCCTGAGCCAGCGGGTTCGAGACCCGCCTGGGCAACTTGGCGAGACCTCATCTCTACAATAAATCAAAAATTAGCCGGGCGTGGTAGCACGCACCTGTAGTTCCAGCTACCTGGAAGGCTGAGGTGGAAGGATCGCCGGAACCCAGCAGGTCAAGGCTGCGGTGACTGGGAGCGTGCCACTGCCCTCCAGCCTGGGCAACAGAGTGAGACTCCAACTCAAAAAATAAAAAATAAAAAAAAAAATAAAAAAAATAAAAGCACACGATAAAGAAAGTTTAGACTGGATTTACCAATGAACACACTATTTTGGCTTCCCTCAATTTTTTTTCTCTTTCAATTTTGATTCCCTTTTACATATGTCCAAGCTCTCCTGACAATTGTTATCTTCCTAGTTGTCCCAGTGACCTTTGTTCCTCCAGACCTGAGACTTCTGTTCCCTCAAGCTCCTACTATGGGCAACTCGGTGATATTATCTACCTACACTTACCTGCGGTTATGAAAACTCTTGCTGACTGGAGATACCTGGCTTAGGCTTATTCATTCCCCCTTTAGTTCCCTCAGACTTGCATCTGCTGAGAATTTGTTGGACTTAAGCAACTCACCTAATTTTAGGATGTTAAAAGATATGAAAGTTCAGCTGGACAGAGTTTATTTTAGCAGAATAATGTCTTCTACAACATTCCAAGCAGGTGGTTGCTGTACTTTGCTCTGAACAGCCAAGAACGGGTGACTGATTCTGACAAAGTCAGAACAAATTGTTGTAAAGTTCTTCTAAAAATAAGGGGTTTAAAAAAGTTTATTTCACATGGTAGTCCTAACTCTCTTTATGGAGCTACACAAAATACTATAGTCCTTCTTCTACAAAAAAAGTCCTAATACAAATGAATACATTTCTAAGTTTCTTTCCAAATAGTTAAGGAGGAATGTTTGGGCCCCTTTAAAAATTATCTGTACAACTTTGCAAACCATCTTGATAATACGTTTAAATGTGGCAGCCAGAAAATAAGAAAGGAATGAGTTACCAGTACAGAATACAATCTATTTTAAAAAGCATTCTTTGTCAATGCAACCTGATATGCTAGTATCTGGAGGGACAAAATAAATTTTTTTGCTTCAACTTTCTTCTAAATTTTAA
>CAUYQG010103615.1:0-37541 GCA_963574415.1 Tarsius wallacei
AATCCTTTTGCCTCTGCCTCCCAAAGTGTTGGGATTAGAGGCTTAAGCCACTACACCCAGCCTAAATCTTTTTTTCTAACTATATAAATCCACTTAATAACCAAGTAAATCCACTTAAGATATATTTTTTAAGTCAATGAACTTGTATTGTTAAGTGTTTTTGTGCTTTTGAGAAATAAGCAATTAAAACAGTTTGTTGTCATTAAAGCAATACATTAGCCGGGCTCGGTGGCTCAGCCTGTAATCCCTTGCTTGGGGAAGCTGAGGTGAGTGGATTGCCTGAGCCAGTGGGTTCGAGACCCGCCTGGGCAACTTGGCGAGACCTCATCTCTATAATAAATCAAAAAATTAGTGGGGTGTGGTAGTGCGCGCCTGTAGTTCCAGCTACTTGGAAGGCTGAGGCGGAAGGATCGCTGGAGCCCAGCAGGTCGAGGCTGCGGTGGCTGGGAGCGGCCACTGCACTCCAGTCTGGGCAACAGAGTGAGACTCCAACTCAAAAAATAAATAAATAAATAAATAAAGCAATGCATTTATGATTGACTAAGTATCTGACTTCAAAGTTTGTGATACCGTTTGATTAAGCAACCATTTATTGAAATAAGTGATATGGCACTTGGAAAATGTCCAAATGAGAATCAAGCCATCTAGCACTTCCAAGGAAGCAAGTGGTGAGTTAGAAAAAAAGATTTCGGCTGGGTGTAGTGGCTTAAGCCTCTAATTCCAACACTTTGGGAGGCAGAGGCGAAAGGATTGCCTGAACGTAGGGGTTTGAGACCAGCCTGGGCAACTTGGCAAGACCTTGCCTCTACAATAAATCAAAAAATTAGCCAGGCATAGTGGCACGCTTGAGTAGTCCCAGCTACTCAAGAGGCGAGATGGAAAGATCTCCTGAGCCCAGCAGATCAAGGCTGCGGTGGCCATGAGCTTACCACTACACTCCAGCTTGGGTGACAGCGAGGCTCTGACTCAAAAAAAAAAAAGATTTAAAATTGTTTTGTTTTAATTTTTTTAATGAAGAGTTAGAGATAAACATTTTATCAGGGTGAAATTGATTAATGTAATTATCAAGGATATATAGTCTGTCTGAAAGTAAAATCAGTCCTCTTTTGTTTGTACCATTTTCAATTTTAGGAAGCATTTTGCAGCATCTTAAGAAGTTTATGCAGGTGTTTGACAAACATTACCAGCTTCATTTTGTAGTCAGGTATCATGAGCATACAGATTTTGTTTCCCAAATTCACAACCTTCAAAGTCCCAGTTATTGAATGTTACAGAATAGAATAGCGTTTACTCATTGAATCATCCTCTTAGTCACTGGTATTTATTGAGCAATAAATATGGATCAGAACACAAGAAGTTAAAGCTATGAAAGACATAGTCCCTGCCTTAAGAAATTTCAGCCTGGAGGGGGAGACTAAGAGGTGGCTAGTGTCATGACAGTAGATGACAGAGTGGCTTAGAGTCTGGGCTATGAAGCCAGTATTGCTTGGCTAGAATATGGCTTTGCCATTACCTAACCTTCTCTGTGACTCAGTTTTCCCACCTATAAAATGGATGTGATGCTATTGTCTACCTCCTAGGACTGTGGTGAGGATCGAAGGCATTTATTCAGACAAAACTCTCAGAATAGTGTGTGGCGCAAAGTCACAAATGTGCTAGACAATATGTGTTGTCTATACTTATTGTATGAAATATAGGTTGCTTGGGAGCTGCCTTTGCAAAAATATTCCTCTGTGCCATGTATTTCAACTCAGACGCCAATTCTTCCCAACTGAGCTTATTATATTCCTTATCTGTTGACTTTCCTCTGTTTTCATGATGATGACTTTGGTGTAGACTTTGGTTATTTCACCCTTGGTTTCCTGATGCCCTTGGATGCATCTTCCAGAATTTTTAGTCATTAACTTGAAAATCTTACCTGATTATCTAGGATCAACTCCCTCCCTGATCAAAATCTCCTTCAGTGATTTTTCATCATCTTTCTGAAACGAAAAACAGGACCTCAACAGAGCTCAAGTTATCTCGAGTCATGCTTGGGTGTTGAGATTTTTTATCAGTGTAGTAAAAATGAATAAATGCTAAAATTCCAAAGTAAAACCACAACATTTTGTACATTTACATGTTTGCAACATATCCCTTTTAACACATGTAAATAATTTTGCAAATCACATGCTAATTGAAGAAATCATACAATTCCCAATTCATAGTTGATGCAACTGTGTATTTGGTATACAGGTTGACAGCCATGTGGTAACTGGAACATCTTCCTTTTTATTTTTATTTTTTGAGTTGGAGTTTCACTCTGTCACCCAGACTGGAGTGAAGTGGCACACTCATGGCCACCACAGCCTCAACCTGCTGGGCTCAGGTGATCCTTCCGCCTCAGCCTTCCAAATAGCTGGAACTACAAGCACACACCACGATGCCTGGCTAATTTTTTGATTTATTGTAGAGATGAGGTCTCACCAGGTTGCCCAGGCTGTCTTGAACCCGTGGGCTCAGGCAATCCTCTCACCTCGGCCTTCCAAACTGTTGGGATTATAGGCATGAGCCAACATCTTCCTTTTTCATCAGTGCATTTGTCTGTATTAGTTAGAAATACATCGGGCTGGAACTAACAGTTTATACTATATCAACCAATTATTTCTCATAATTCGGCAATCTGGACTGGGATCATCTTGCTGGTTTTACTCCCCCTGGTATTTGCTGGGGCTGGAAAGTACAAGATGTCTTCTTCACTCACATGTCTTATGCCTCAGGTAGGAGGGGTTAGAATAGCCAGTAGTTGGCTGTGCATTTCTTTCTCTATCTGGCCTCTCACAAGGCTAACTTGGGCTTCCTCACAGCACGATGGTCTCAGAGTATTCTAATTTCTTACCTCATAATTGATTTCTCTTTTTAAAAAATTTTATTTTGTTTTAGAGGTGGGTCTATGTTGCCCAGGCTGGACTCAAGCTTCTGGGCTCAAGTGATCTTCCTGCCTCAGCCTCCCAAGTAGCTGGGACTGCAGGCATAGGCTATCATACCAGGCATAACTGGTTTCTGAGAGAGGAAGTCTCTCTTTGAGACCATTCCCAGAATTGGCACTTTGTCACTTCTACTATATTCTGCAGGTGAAGACAAGTTACAAAGCTGTCTAGATTCAAGGAAAGGAAAAACAGAAAATAGATCCACCCCACCTCTCAATGTGTAAGTACAGTGAGAAAAAAAAAAAAAAAAAGAAGAGATAATAGCCATCTTTAAAGACTTTCTACCACACCCAAAGAATGTCTGCATTGAGACAGTTGTTATTATTGAATCAGTGGTTTTACTTTGGGATACTTCTGTCCTTCCTCTCATTGTTGAAAGGTGATTAGTGTATCTCTGTTTTGTCCTCCTCCAATTAGGTCCAAAGGCAGGAAACCAAGTGGGAGGGAGGGAAGGAGTCCTTTCCTTAGGTACTTCTTTCTCATCAGGTAGGAAAAGTCACCCCACCTCCGCCCCGCAAGCCCCCATCAGATTTCTTCTTGCAACTCTTTGCCCAGAACTGGGTGACATACTCATCCTTAGACAGGGATGGGCCTTTCACTTGGAGCTGTGTCCAAGTCCTAAACAAGATGAGACTCCTAATGGCAAGGTAGAAGAGAGAGAATGGATTCTAGGTAAGCAACAAAAGTGTTGGCCATGTTCTTTCTATATATTTGACTGAATTTGTAGAGGACCAGAAAAGTCTGAATTAGAGGCCTGCTGCCTTCCTCATCTCCAGGCCCCATACAAACCCCATGATAGTTTTTGCCTATAAGAACCTTCATGTTTGTACCACCTGCATGCTTTTTTTAGCCTCACTTTTCCATGATTCTTCATCCTTCACATCCCTTATGTTTCTTAGCTATTGTCTCAAAATTTCTGTATGACAATCCACTCCAAAATTCAGGGATTTAAACAGCGTTCATTTATTCTCTCCCACACATCTACAGGTTGACTGGGGGTAGGCTTGTGATTGGCTGATGGAGGTTAGGCTTGAATTCCAGCAGGAGGTTGGATCCACATCCGTTCCACATGTCTCTCGTCCTCCTCCCTGCATTTGTTGTTCTCCAAGTGGCTTGAACTCAATCAGTATCTCAAAGCAGCATATTTCAGAGTAGCATTTCCTGAATTCTTTCACTGGCCAGGTGCTTAAGATCAACCATCTGATAAACTTGTTCTAGAGGGTAGACTCTGGAGCTAGAAGAACTGAGTTCAAACCTGGGCTCTGTCTCTTACCAGCTATGTGTCCTTTGCCAAATACTTAATCTCTCTAATCCTCAAATTGCTCCACAATTTAACAAGGGTTATCATTGGATAATAGGGTTAAAGGTCTTTTGTAACTTCTGCCTTTTAAAAAATCTATATTTCATATTTTGTTTTCTACCTGTGATTAATGTATCTTACTTTTGTATTTTTTAAAAAATCGCATTTTTTTCAAAAAGACGCTATGAACGCTTTCTGTAAACATGTAATAATTGCAGATTTACAAGATTTTTTTTTTTTACAGTGAAGAACTGCAAATAAGAGAATGAATCAGGAAAGCTCATATTCTCATTTTTCCCTCTATTGAAGACAAAAACATACACTGAGTACTTACTATCTGTAGGGTGAAGAATGTGGTTCTAAGTTGAAAAAGGAATATTTTGTGCCCTCATGCCCTTTACAATTGCGAGGGAAGTATTCTAAAAAAATAAATGAATAACAATAATGCACTTTATGTCAGAAGGGGACAAGCATTTAACAAAAATAGATGAAATAAACTAAATGCTTCCTGGGTTCTGCCTGGGAGAGGATTGATCACATTAGGTAAAACATCACAAAATATTTCCTGGAGGCACTAGCAACATGGATGACTTATAAAGGGTATGTGACCCTTCACCTCACAAATTCATTATCATCTCAGTGCTTATTGGTTTGCCTCACAATAGAAGGAACGTTGGTCAGGTGATAAGAGCTGAGACTGCAGAGTGATTGATTTACAAGGGAAGGAATCTCCCTACAACTGCTTTAGCACTCATGTGGAAAAGTTCAGGGGAGTAGGAAGTTCTATCCTCAGCAAAACTGAGAAATTCAGGGTTTACATCAACTACACTTTGATTCAGATCAATTGTTTGTGGGTGTGTACAGAGTCTGTAAAAACTGGAATGATAAAGATCGTCAAGTTGCTTAACTTTGATTGAAGTTGATTTTCGTTGTTTTCTAACTTGGTAAGGATTTAACGATTATCTTCCTTATTTTTTAAACCCGGAGGCTTTTATCTTTTGTTTCTATTTGCAAATGGCCCAATTTTTGCATATGTACATTAACTGCCTATGTGAACACACAGAACATTATAGTAAGCCAAATATACAACTAGGTGTGAAAACGATCTATTGATAGAGGGTATCTGACATCCCTTTCAATAAGATTCCCAAAAGCAAGAGCATATTGACACATTTTTAAGATCGTCAAATTGTATTATACATGAGTGTACATTTCTATAATTTTATTATGATGATTTTTAAAAGACTAGTTTGCACTTGACAGTGCTGAATTCAGACTCATCGATTTCACAGAATGTTGAGTATTAAATCAGAAATGTTAAAGAAAAACAAAATTAAATTAAACACTAGTGATGTATGATGACAAAGACCACAAGTTAAACATTGCACTATGTATCAAATAACTCAAACCTAGCCTCTAAAAATTTAACCCATCTATCTTTGTGATAACTATAGAAAAGAAAGCCTTTAGAATCGATTGGGCATTTATTTGCTTCGTTGTGTTTGTGGGAATATGCTCTTCAGAGGATCTTGGGCAAATATAGAGAAGAAAAAAAAATGAAGAAAGAAACTTACTTCTCCATTCTTAAGAAAAGGAAGTAGTGATGACATCACCCTCGGCTAAAATCTGGTCTGTTTATATCTCACATTCTTAGGTATCAATGCCCTATCCAGAGTTATGAAGTAACTAAGACAATTAAGTACAATTTTCTTTTGAATCTTTATTACCTTATTCACTCATTCATCAAATATTTATTTATGTATTTATTTATTTATTTTTTGAATTGGAGTCTCACTCTGTCGCCCAGGCTTGAGTGCAGTGGTCGCTCCCGGCCACCGTAGCCTCAACCTGCTGGGCTCCGGCGATCCTTCCGCCTCAGCCTTCCAAGTAGCTGGAACTACAGGTGCACGCTACCACACCCAGCTAATTTTTGATTTATTGTAGAGATGAGGTCTCGCCTGCCCAGGTGGGTCTCAAAGCCGCGGGCTCAGGCGATCCACTCACCTCAGCCTCCCAAGGTGCGGGATTACAGGCTGAGCCACTGAGCCTGGCCAAATATTTATTAAACACCTACTATGTGTTAGATGCTGGGGATATAATAGCAAGAGGAGGGAAAGATAGAATGCCTGCCCCAAAGACTTAAGTGGGGGATAGGAATAGACATTAAAGAATGATACAATTAATTATAATATTACAGCTGTATAAGTGTTAAAATAGACAGCTATATGGTGCCAAGAGAACCTATAAGGAGGTCAGTGCAAACTGTCGTCCTTCAAGGAAGTTATGATTCATTCAAGGAAGACCAGGAGTTGGCTGGGTGAAGAGGAAAGACAGAACAGAGGAGGGAAGCCCACCCCAGGAAAGACTGTGCAGGAGGAATAGAGTCACATTCAAGGACTTTAGAGAAGGCTGTCAGCAAGAAGGGAGAAAAGCCAAATGAAAAGTAATAGGAGAGGCAGAGGCTTGAAGGTATGTTCAAGGATCTGATTTCTATTTTCTCTTTATCTCAAGAGCAGTGGGAAACCATG
This sequence comes from Tarsius wallacei, assembly GCA_963574415.1. Classification (NCBI taxonomy): domain Eukaryota; kingdom Metazoa; phylum Chordata; class Mammalia; order Primates; family Tarsiidae; genus Tarsius; species Tarsius wallacei. The sequence continues at coordinate 6,798 of CAUYQG010103615.1, forward strand.
ACCAGATTTTCATCTGAGGGTTGACATAACCAGGTTTGCATTTTGAAAAACTGACTTCAGCTCTGGTTTGAGAAACTGAGAAAGAGCTTGGTTGGCCTGGACTGAGGGTAACTGGTTGGGAGACTCCTGTCCAAGGGATGGCAGTAGCCTGGGCACGGTGGCTGAGGAGGAAATGGGGAGAAACAGATTTTGAACTCAGTCTTCCTCCATTGCTAAAGAGGTTCCAGCTTTGGCAAGATTGTTTGTGGGCAAGAACATGCCCAGCCTTCCTGATTTCATTGCACTTCCTGCATCTGAAACACCAGAGCTGGGAAGGGGTGTTTTCCAAAAAGACACTTTCAGAGGCAACTTTTGTGCTAGTTGGAGCTTAAGTTAAAATTCCAGGATTAAGAAAACGAACTTTCAGGTCAGGTGGGTAGCCCACACCTGTCATCCCAGCACTTTAGGAGGCCAAGGTGGAAGGACTGCTTGAGGCCAGGAGTTCAAGACCAACCTGGGCAACATAGCAAGACCCCCCCCCGCCCCCGCCATCTCTACTAAATAAATAAATGGGAACTGCGTATGGTGGCACAAGCCTGTAGCTGCTTGGGAGGCTGAGGTGGGAGTATTACTTGAGCCCAGGAGTTCAAGGTTGTAGTGAGTTATGATTGCATCACTGTACTCCAGCTTGGGTGGCAAAGCTCCAAAAGAAAAAGAAAAAAGAAAAACAAATGAACTCTTTGACAGGGAAGATTTCGGAAGTTGGTTTTAGGGAGGACTGTTTGCCTTTATTCCTAGTGTACCTGGCAGCTACCCCTACAAATAAGCTTTCTCTCAGGTACAGGAATTCATTGTATGAGTGACTGAAACATCTCCTGACCAGAGGGCTATACAGAATCTGTATTTTTGAAAGCTGAAAGTAGGTTGATCATGCAAGTAAAATTTATTATCCCATCAGGACACCTGAAAGAGAAAGGGGCCTCTATTCACTACAAAACAGATGCCAACTAAGATTGTCCTAGGCTAACCTGGTTGCCCTAACAGGAAAGGAAATTTGAAAGTTTATCCCGTGCTTCTCCTATGGCCCATTTTGCACATGAGAGGCTAAGTATTCTCTTTCCTCGCCTGTATTATTAATAAAATTGCAGTCATTGAGCTGACTCTGAAACCACGTTCATCTTCACATTTTCCGCCATACTTGAGACACTCTGAAAATAACATTTCCCACCATGATCACTCCCTGATAGCTGATCAATTACAGAATCACCCTCAAAAACAGACTTCAACATGGGAGGCAACGCCAGGAGCTTACTAGAAATACAGATCCTCAGGCTACCTCTTAGATCCACTTAGAATCTGAATTTTTAACAAGATTCCCAGGTGATCCATATGTCCATTAGAGTTTGAGAAAAACCTCTGAACTTCGACCCACAGTCAAAAAGAAATGTTAGTCTGACAGCGTGTGCATACACATAGCCCCATGTGGGCACGACCGAAGCAAAAGGGTGGTGAAGCAATACCTGCCGTTACTGTGTTATTTGGGGGGAGGATGTGCTCACGACTCGCTCACCAGGTTTCGGGATCCACTCCCGGGTGGGTGTCAACTAGAAGTTTGAAAACGCAACTCTAAGCGCCGGGAGCACTCTGCAGACGGTGGAGGGGAGCGGGCAGATGTTTGCGGAATGCTACGGAAAGTGCGGGCGCCTTCTGTACTCAGTTACTTTGTGGAGCGCGTGCACTGAGTCACTCCCGAGCAGGGCCAGGCACTCGGGAGGGTGTGGGAGGGCGGAGGGGCGCGGAGAGTCGCCGGCGCGCTCCGAGGGGCTGGTCCGGGGGACGTGATTGGCAGCTGCGGGAGAGCCGGGGCTGGACGCCGAGCCGAGGGGAGAAGGCTCCCGGGCGGGGAGAGGTCCTGCCCAGCTGTTGGCGAGGAGTTTCCTGTTTCCCCCGCCGCGCCGGGTTGAAGTCGAGTGAGTCACTCGCGCGCCGCGACCGACGACACCCCCGCGCGCGCACACGCCGGGCCGCCAGTCGGCCTCCTGCGCAGCTCCCCTCGGCCGCCGGGGGCCTCCCCGCGCCTCGCCGGCCTCCAGGCCCCCTCCTCGCTGGCGACCGGAGCCCCAGCTGCCCCGCACATCAGCCCGGCGGTCCGGGGCGGGGTGCGGCGGCGGGGCGCGGCGCGGAGGCGCAGCCGGGGGTCCGGGTGCCGCGCTCGGGGCTCGGTCTATGACGAGCGGCGGGGGCTGCCATGGGTCGGGGGCTGCTCGGGGGCCTGTGGCCGCTGCACATCGTCCTGTGGACGCGCATCGCCAGCACGCTCCCACCGCACGTTCAGAAGTCGGGTGAGTAGCCCCAGCCCCGGGCTCGGCGGGGCGCCGGGGGGTGGGGGGTCCCCGGGCTCCCCGCCCCTTCTCCGCGCTTGACAGTCGGCCCCGCGGACCCGGCGCCCGGGCGGAAACAGGGAAAGTTTCCCCTGGCGGCGCCCACGCAGCCCGATCGGGTAGCCGCGGGGCGTGTGTGAGTGTGGCTGGAAAAAGAGACGGAAAAGTTCACGGGCGAGGGGCGCGGGGCGCGTGGGGTCCCCTTTGTGCGAGCAGGAAAGGCGCTGCGCTGGCCGCGATCGAGCCGAGCCCCCACCCCCGGAAAGGGAAGTTTGAGAAGTTGGGTATCTGGAGGCGGCCGCGGAGCCCCGGCCCGGGCGCCCGCCGCCGAGCAGCCAGCAGTCGGCACACCTGGGCCACCGCGGCCCGCGGTGCGCGCCCACCCGGTCCCTTCGGGGCCACCCCCTCCGAAGGCCAGCCGCTCGGCCCTTAGCGCTTGGAAATGGCCACGCATTCCTTCAGCCGGGCTTCCTGGGCCGGAGTTACTGGATGCAAGTTTCAAGGAAAGAAGCGATTTCCAGAGGAAACTGACCTGGCTCCACAGGGCAGGGAGTGGAGATGGTCAGGTGAAAGGTGGAACTCTGTTTATTTACCGAGTGCCTACTGGGTGCTAACTGCTGGAGAGTTTGCCCGGAGCAAGACAGTCCTGCCTTCGGGGAGTTGCCGGTTCTCTGCAGTTATCCTTTGGTGGAAACCGAAGGGTTAAAATCATAAACAGGCTGCCCACCTGATCGCTGTCCCAAGAGGTTTTCAAGTGGAAAAAAAAATTGTAGGAGTTAGGTTCTTAACGATTTGTTATGGAAAGTGCAAAACCCCCTGAGACCTCAAAAGTTAGAATTTTTGCAGCTATGGTCCACATAACTTCGAGTATCTGCAGCTGTGGGCTGGGTAAGGAAGTATTGGGGCAAGGCATCCAACTTTTCTGGGCCTTAGTGTTCATGTGTAAAATGACAAGGTTGGATTGAGATCATTTTACATCCCCTTCATCTTTAACGTCCTCTGTGTCACGTCTTCTGTGTGGCGCCTTCTCCCTTTCCCCATGCACTTTTGGTGACTTGGAGATGTCCCGTGTCGATTTTAGATTTGACAGTCCACATCACCCAGAGGCACACATTTTATTTACCCAGGGACACAGACTAATTTACCTTGAGGTTTGTCTAGAAGGAAGATGTGTTAGAGTCTGAGTTGTAAATTTCAGAGTATTTTAAGTGGATTGGGAACCTTTGAACAATTATGGCTTATATTGAAGGTGGCATGAAGATAAACGTTTTTAATGGAATTAGGAAGAAGCTCTGTTGCAAGCAAAAAAGTTTGAACACGAATTTGAGTCCTATGGTTTTAATAAAATCGTAGTATTTCATTCTTGGCTTTTTTCCTATGTTGCAGTACCAGAATGTTCAACTGTCTCTCATTTTACTCCAGACTCCTAAAACCTAAGTTATATTTTGCTAATAAATATTTAAAATGGCACTCTTAATTTTCTGCTGTATGTTAAAAAAAATCATTGAAACTTTTGTTTCAGATTGCAAAAGAAGGAAATTAGCAGGCCCTGATTTTGTTAGTTAAGTTCTATTTACAAGGATAAGATTTATGATTTGCAAATTCCAGACTCAATAGTTCATGAGTCAGTTTCATTTCATCTATATACACACTTTTAAACAATTAACTTAAAAGCCTGGTGGGTTTTTATTGGGGTTTTTAAAGTTTTACAAAGCACATAGATTTCATATTTTTATGGAATTGGAGTTTCAAAATGATTGAAGAGTCATTTTGAGTTTGTATCCATTTGATTCAAATTAAATTTCCAAAGTTGTTTGAAGGTTAAAGATAGCTATAGTGAAGATAAGAAACTAATTCCACTTGTATTTGCATTTTCCATGTAAGTGAATAGTTTCAGGATTTCTTTAAACTTAACTGGTAAATTGAAAACATTTTTCAAAATATCTTAATGCAAGATAAGATATGAAGGAATGAGATTGTTTACAACCTCCTATTAGGTCACCTAAAAAACTCAAAACAAAAAACTCTCTTCTATTTAATAGCTTGACAAGTGGGCAAAGGATTTCAGGATAAGAACAAATTTCACTAAGAAACATATTTTGATTTTTTCTTTTTTTAAATTTTGGTTTTAGACTTAGTAGATTCACTCTTCCTAAATGCTCAAAATTTAAAAATTAGTCTTTTGGGGAAAATTTCAAGTGTCTGAAAATTCTTTAGGTCTGAAAAATGTGACTGACTTTTCAGTTACCTAAAAAGAAATTCTAGTTGAGGACTAAATATTATTAAAAGCATCTTAGGTAATTAGCCACATAGCTATAATCCCAGCTGCTCAAGAGGCTGAGGCAGGAGGATCACTTGAGCCCAGAAGTTTAAGGCTGCAGTGATCTATGATTGTGCCACTATACTCCAGTCTGGGTGACAGAGTGAGACCCTGTTTCTTAAAAAAAAAAAAAAAAGTGTCTTAGGGATACAGAGTCTTTAAGGACATACTTATTCTGTTGGGGGTAGAGACTAGTAATCATTAGGCCCCAAATCTGATCTTTGGTCTACTTGCTTTTTTCCCCCCATTAAGGCACTTTTTCACCTCTAGGTCATTTCTGTTAACATTTTATCTTAGATGAGTTGTGGTTTATCCAAAATACTAATCTCATTTTTAATTCTTTTCCTTCTTTTCAATGTAACATCCCGGGGTAATGACACCTTATTATCTGTGTAGTCAACATAACTGCTCCATGCTTTCTACTTCAATTTACAGCTCCTCAGTTATCCACATGACTTTTTAATTTTTGCTGTAAATGTAGTTTTGACCTCTATTTTTTCCAATCAAGACTGGCACCTCATTGATATCATTGTAAGAAAGTGGCCATTACTTATTCCAACTTCTCAATGATAATGATTGAGTGTCTTCTTCTACCAGGCTGGATGCTGAGATCTGGAGATACCATCCTGGAGAGATGAGACAGAACTTTGCCTTCCTTGAGTTTAACACCTGGGAGCGTGCGATAGGCAAAGAGGAGGATATATATTTCCATTCTTTCTACTTGGAAGCATTCTTGGATACTGGTGTTTTGTTTTCTGGACCCCATTTTCAAAAGCCCTTTTAGTGGTGGTTGTTGAATGCACTTAGGGGGTATGCATGTTGAATGTTTCCTTCTCAGTCCTTCTAAATGTATTTTTGTATCAATTTGTTCTCACTTTCTATCCTTGCCTTGTTACAAACCCATTGTTGGGCCACCCTGAATTCCATTCTCTATTCTTGTAGCCCTCATGATGGACCCAGTGATGAGTTGTATCCATCTAGTCTTCTCTTTGATGATAGGCAGGAGAAGAGTGTGGACTACCAGCTTTGGAATTAGACTGTCCGGTTCCAAATCCACCTCCCATTTACTGGCTGTGTAGCCTGTTGCAGTTTTTTTACTTTCTAACCCTTAGTGCCCTCATCTGGAAAATGGGGGTTATGGAGTTATGGTGAGAATTAAATGAAACAATGATTTAAAATGCTTAACACAGTGCCTGCAACATAGTAAATATCTGTTTCTATCATTATTATTATTATTATTATTATTATACACTCCTTTTTTTTTTTTTTTTTGAGTTGGAGCCTCACTCTGTTGCCCAGACTGGAGTGCAGTGGCATGCTCCTGGTCACTGCAGCCTCGACCTGCTGGGCTCCGGCGATCCTTTTGCCCCAGCCTTCTAAGTACCTGGAACTACAGGCACGCGCTACCACACTCAGCTAATTTTTTATTTTTATTGTAGAGACGAGGCCTCCCCAAGTTGCGCCGGTGGGTCTTGAACCCACGGGCTCAGGCAATCCACTCGCCTCGGTCTCCCAAAGTGCTGGGATTACAGGCTGAGCCACCGAGCCCGGCCTTAGACTCCTTAATAGGAAATTACAAGGGCCTCAGTGACCTGGTTGCCACCTGGCTCTGCAGTGTCACATCTCACCATGGCCCACACTTTCCCAGTCCGCTTGTGTTACTATGTGTACACAAGCCACGAACAGTTTAGACAGCCATGCCTTTGTTCAAGCTGTCTGAAACTCCTGTTACCTGGCTCAGTTTCACTCGTGTTTTAAGAGTTAATTCAAGTGTCATCTTCATAAGGAAACCCACTTTCAATGTCCCCGGTTGAGCTCAGTGTCTTCTCCTGGGTACAGCCTTCTGTCCTAGCTCGTCACAACAGCAGACTGGAATGATAAGTTTACTTGATTCCCTTGCCCGTTAGGCTTCTTCAGGGTTCTGGCAGTGCCTGGTACATCATTAAGCACCCAGGAAATGCTCAGCTGAGACTCCACTCCATCTATTGCATCTGGTGCAACTGGGACCACACATTTAACAACCAAGCAGTCATTGTTTACTTTGCTGTTTTCATACTTTGTAATTGGTTCTTGTATTTTGATGAAAGATGGAAAAAAATGTTTCAACTTCTGACAAACATGATGGAAAACTGCTAGATGTTTTCATCCAATCCTTTTAGCTATAAATTTTGAACTGATGTAGAGCATTGAAAGCCATGACAAAACTTTTTAAAAGTTTCCCCAAATAAATTGTCCAGTAAATACTGATTCCTTTTTTTTCTAGAAGGTCGTCAGAAGGAGACTTTTATTAAAAATGAAGTGCTGAAATCTAAATTTAGATTCTAAGTTTCTTTTTTCATCAAGCTTTTATGTTTTGGTTTATAAGTGGTGAAGCATAGTTAGTGTAAGGGAAGTGTGATCCTGTAGCCACTACTGTCTGCTGTGCGGCAGGGTGGATATTATTTAGGTCTGATGCAAACGACCAAAACAGTTTAAAATAGGGTACAGGGGAAACATACTTCCTGGCTACAGCCTGGCATGGTTTAGCCAGGTTCCACATAAAAGCATAACTCTATCACCTCGTTAGTTTACACCCTCCAGATCTTTCGGTATCACTTCAGCTGATTTAACTCATGATTTCAGTAGAAGTGTCTTGGCAGATATGAGTTAGCGGTAAGAATACTCACCACTTATTTTGCACTCCCTCCTTTCCTTGTAATATTTGCCTCTGCAGGTCATCCTTGTTGCTTCACTCTGAGGCAAGATAACAATTATGATACTTACCTGCCTGACATGTCAGAAAGGTTTGGAATGCCACAAAGGCAAAGTGACTCATTTCAGGGAAGAGTTAGGAAGAAGGGAGGGAGAACTAACATTCGAGAATCTACCTTAAGCCAACCACTTGACATCGCTTATCTATTTTAATCTTAAGAAGAGACTGCTGCAAGATAAGTCTTATTATTTTTATTTCATAAGTAGAAAGAGGGAACCTGGTCAAGGTCACTGGGGGTTTGCCTGTGTGTGTGTGTGTGTGTGTGTGTGTGTGTGTGTGTGTTCATGTTCTAAGCTTGTCTTGCTTGAATTCCACTCTTTTTAATAGTCTATGTGTGTGCCTTGTGTGTGTTTGGAGGAAGGAGTGAAGGAATGTCATATTTGAAAGAGGGGAACCTTCCATCCAATATCACCAGTTCAGTGCTCCTGATTTAATTAATTCTCTTTGCTTTTGTGATCTGTCTCCTTTCTTTATACCACAGAAAATAAAAACATAAGGTGGTTTCTTTGCACAAGGAACTCTGTAGTTCCCAGTCTGATAATGATGTCTTGGTGGTGGGATCCACTGTGGGTGACCTATAGTTTGGCCATTTATAGCAGTTGGACACACACCATTTTAAAAAATGTGTATTATAAACCCCAAATTCCGAGCATGTTGGACCATCATTTGTGTACAAGCCTCCAGCAACATCTGCTGAGAGCAAGAAGAGCAGAGTGTGTCCCATATGACAAAGAAGAAAGGGACAATTTGACTTTTGAGGTCCAATTAATTTGGTTGAGATTTTCCTCCTCACCCATTACATCAGGATTGCTTTCGTCTTTTTCTTGCCACGACCAGCTTTTCAGGTCTTGGCTCACAACATGGTGCAACTGCCCCCTTGGGTGTAGTTAATTTAGTCAACGTATGGCCTCATACTTAGGCTCATGTGGGTTCCCTAGCATCTGTGTTTTGTGTATAGGGTTGAAGCTGTGATTATTACAAGGGATTTAGCTGCAGGGCAAGTACCTAGGACAGGTGAGACTCTATCTCAGAAAGGTGAAGATACGCAACGCTTTTTTTCCCTCTCTTTTCTGGTGGAATGTTTTCCTCCAAATTTTTTCAGCTCTGCAATTAAAATATAGGCCTAGCATATGGTCAAAAGGGGTCTCTGTCCTAGGCTTTAGAGGCTGCCCTGTTCTTGTTCTTCTCTGGTCAGGCCCTTGTCCATGGGGTGAGGAAGCTTTTGGGCCTCACTGTTCCTACCCTCTCTCATTTTTTCGATCATATTTTGGATACCTGGGAACCCTAAACTCCCTTTCTGTATGTCCTTGAACTAGTATCTGCAGTTTTTATGGATCCATGGGTCCATCTTCCTGAAGGCCTTCATTGCCACAGTTTGTGTACCTTCTTCCCGAGAAGCAGTCAAAGAACAGCTGTGTGTTTGGGGTTTGGGGGGGACGGAGAGCGCCCACATGCTTGGGTGTCCATACATACACTTCTCACGAGGTCCCTCTTGATGTAAGTTGGAGTGGTCAGTGAAGAGGAAGGCAAATTGGTGACCAGGGATGAGGATAATGGCCCCCCTCAACACTCATTTCTTAGGAAGGACTATGGTTATCCCGGGGAAGATATATTTGTCAGTCAAGATAGAAGGATAGAACCTATTTTATTGAGCAGTTTATTAACTTGGTTTATAATTTTAAATATTTTGACCAATGGTATGTGGACCTCTGTTGTACTCTTGCCCTGGGTCTTCATCTTAGGGGTGGAATCTAACAACTGCAGTGTTCCTTTGCAGAGGTGTTGGGTAGATATTGGTTTTTGTTAATTGTGCCATATTTTCTCCGGAAGAGAGAGCATTGCACATTAATGAAAAAGATAAAAGTTTGTTTGTAACAATAGGGTTGTATTTCCTTTGGGAAATTTAGCATTTCATGATTTCTATTGTCTTTAAGGGAACTTTAGCTCTATCCATTGACTTGTTCTGTCTGCTGTTTCACTTACACATTTTATTTTTTTTAGATTCCTAGTGTTTTAGTTGTAATTCCTCTGTGTATTGAGACCACTAGGGCAAGGTGAAGCTTATCTGAATGTTTCTTCTTCCTATTGTAAATATTTTAGTTGAATGATTCATGGCCTTCTCAAGCCTTTCTAAAGAAAACAAGGTTATTAGGACAGTTCAGAGAAGTAAAAAGCTCTCCCAATACTATAGAAGGTACAGGATTGTCAAAACTGCATTTTGGAGATTTGGCTAAGCTAACATGAGTGTTGTCTTTGAAGAAAAATATGGATTGGGTACATATTTTCAGCAAATGTTGCAGCTGCTCTTTATCTATTAAAGTTGTAAATCATTACAGAGAAATCATTGATGATGGGAGGTAACTCACAGCCCAACCTGTCATCTCAAAACTGCAAACTTTTCTACATGGAGAAATGGAGCTGGCCTTTTGCCCCTGTAGCTGTACTCAAGAGACTTTGTGAATTTCCCCATTAATGGTCCTAGCTGCCACTTATTGAGATCTTACTACAGCCTGGATCATACTGATCACTTCATGCAGATTATTTACCCCTCAAAGCAACTCTAGGTAAGCCTTTCAGTGGTTAAGAAATTTGCCAGACCGGGTGCAGTGACTGAAGCCTGTCATCCCAGCACTTTGGGAGGCCAAAGCAAGAGGATTGCCGGAGCCCACAGGATCGAGACCGGCCTGGGTAACTTGGTGAGACCTCGTCTCTACAATAAATCAAAAAATTAGCCGGGCATGGTAGCGCATGTCTGTAGTTCCAACTACTTGGAAGACTGAGGCAGGAGGATCACTTGAGCCCAGCAGGCTGAGGCTGCAGTGACCGTGAGTGTGCCACTGTACTTCAGCCGGGGCGACAGAGTGAGAATCTGACTCAAAAAATTTAAAAAAAAGAAAAATTTGCCTAAGGCCACTCAGCAAATGATTAAGCTGAGGTTAGAATCAAGGTGGTCTGGTTCAGGTATCTAGACCCCTAATTGCTATGCTATACTGAGACTAGTCTGCCGCAATGGGCGTAAACTACTTATTCATTATAGCATTGGTGTTGGAAGACTAGGGGTTAAGAGAAGTAATGATAATATCCAGTATTTTTCCAGTGCCCTAGCATTCTTTATATATAATCCCATTGAATTTTCTTAATGAAATAAAAGAACGCTTGGTTTTTGTACCAGGTTGTCAAACATCATGCCTGTCTTGTGACCTCAATGGGAAAATGAAATTTATGCATCAAGTGATACAGTCTTGACTGAATCTTGGAACAGTTATGCCATCCAGGAGTTTAGGTAATCTGGGTAGAACACTCACTTTATTTGGAAGGACTGGGAGAGTTCAAAGATGCATCACATATGTTGGGGATATATATGATAGGCCCACATGGATTTATTATGAAGTGCTTGGCACTTAACCTTCAAGGCTCCTCCCAGGTGTAGGCCCATCTCCTGGCCCTAGGAGAGGCCCTGGCAATGTGGTTAACAAGTGTCATCAAGTCTAACAATATTTAAGAAATCCTGTAGTGCCCTGAATCTTATAGCTCACTTGTAAAAGAAACTTGATATAAGTTTCCCCAAATTTGGAGGCCATCCAAAAATTTTATTTAGCACTACCTATAATGAGTTATGAAGCAGAAAGAAACTTTTCCAAATGACTCAAGAATAAATTACAAATTCTGATCACTGGTTCTAGAGGAACAACTGAATTATTTTTATATTCTCTCAATAGAGAATGTTGTAAAATATTTTGGAAGAGATGACCAAAGGGCATACAACCAAAATATGTAGGAACAATATTTCAGAGGTGTGTCAACCAGTTAATTACCAAAAATATTTGCTTTTAAATTTTATATTTGTGTCATTTGCAGCTTTTTAAAATTTGTAGTTTGTATGTTACTATATTGATTCTAAATAAATATTCACTTTTTTCCTACATTTATGTCTTTAATTTTACATTCTCTTTCTTAAAGAGTGCCCCTGAAATTTACAAGCTTCAGATTCCACAAGACCTGAGTCCAGAATGTCTAGTGGTAGGATTTTCTTGTTGGCTTAGAAAATAAAATTTTAAAAAATGCCTCCTTCTCCTTCTCCCCATTGCAAACAGAGACTGAAGTCTGCATTGTTATTTCACTAAACCGAAACTTTTTTTTCATCCAGGTTTAGCTAAACCCTTCATCATTTTCCTACTTTTGAGCCCATGCCAAGTAGAGAAGTTGCAAATATGTAATTATCATAAACCTTAGTCTTGAATGAAAGGTAACCCAGATCTGACCCTTAGTTTGAGATTAGAAGGACTCTGCCTAGGAGACAGCTGGCAAAGACAAAAGCACGTTGCAGCAAGAATCAAGGTGTCTGGGGGACCATGCTAAGTTTTTGATTCCACTGGGACTCATTTTCCTTCTGTGCAGTGACAAGCGTTGGACTAGCCAAGATTTTCAGTATTTTCTGTTTTGAAACGTTTCATTCTTTATTCTTCTTCTACTACTTTGTTAGTAGATGAAATCATTGAAGTTGACTTAAAAAATCTTTATACAATTTTTAACTAATCAAAATAGAAAGCTACCAAAAGCCATAACAGGTCAGAACTGACAAATACCACAAATATCCACTAGTGTTTTTTGGAGATGACTATTATTTAAAAAAAAGAAAAAGAAACCATAGCTATCTTGAAAATTTTCTACTACAGGTGTCTGAGCGTATATCCTGACTAAATAGTCTGTTTACTTCAGTTAGCCCTCACTCCTTCTAAACTGAAGCCTTACTTAGTTTTGGTGGTATTATTATTTCTCTTTGGTTAATGATGGCGTTTTCATTTTCCTCTTCCTCTGAATTGGAAAGAAAATGTTTGTGAAGGTTTCTCCTGAGTTAGAAAATTATGAAATGCTTTGCTATGCCTAGGATAAGTAAAACCTAAAGGACTTTCCATATTTTGGAGGAAAAGAAAGGCAATTTTTCTGGCTAGAGTTAGTGTTGTGTTGCCTTTCAAAGATTTCTCCACCACTTTTCTTAAAATATTCTCAGAGAAGACAGAGTTTGCTACAGATTGGCAGTTTTCAGACTGCTGTTTTAGGCGGGAGAATAGCTGCTGAGTTCCGTAATTGCATTTCTGTAGAGTTTGCAGACACTTGTTACCATAGGAGTCTTTTAACTATTGCTTTGAGTGACTGTCTTGTTACTGCATATCACACTTATGTTTTGTCCTCTAAAACTTATAGTATTGGGCAAAAAAAGAGACCATATGATATGATTTTTCTCCAATACTAATATTTTATATTTCTTGTTCTGGAATTCTGTAAGTGACATTGTTAGGAAATAGTTTTCAACAATTTCAATCCACTTTGGGCACTCTTAGCTTTTATTTTTATAATTTCTAGGGTTAGAATACATTTCTGTTCTCACAGTTTTTATCACCTCTCTCTCTCTCTCTCTCTCTTTTTTTTTTTTGATGCTCACAGCAGAACTGCCGGCTTTGTTGCATATTTGAAATTAAACATGACAAAAATAAGAACCAATTTTTAACCCCCAAAATGCTCCATCAGGTTTGGATGATGGGGTAGGCTCCTCTGCTCTGGATGGTTTGCCTTTGTCTTAATGGAAAAATAACGCTCTGGTCTTTCTCTCTTTTTTTTTTTGAGTTGGAGTCTCACTCTGTCACCCAGGCTGGAGTACAGTGGCATGCTCATGGCCACCCCAGCGTTGACCTGCTGGGCTCTGGCGATTCTTCTGCTTCAGTCTTTTAAGTAGCCAGAAATACAGGTGCGCGCTACCACATCCTGCTAATTTTTTATTTATTGTAGAGACGAGGTCTGGCCAAGTTGTCCAGGTTGGTCTTGAACCTGAGGGCTCAGGCAATCCACTCGCCTTGGCCTCCCAAAGTGCTGGGATGACAGGCTTGAGCCACCATGCCCGGCCCGTTCTGGTCTCTTGCTCCCTTGGCCGCCCCTGACATTTCAGTCCCCTTCTTTGGCTTGTTTCTTTGTTTCTTGATATTTTTATAAGTTCTTTTGTCATGAGTTACCACATGTACTCTCAGAATGATGTGTTTGTGAATAAAATACATCATTGCACGTATCATCTCTTTTATCATTTATTTATTTCTTGTAATGAGCAAAGGGCTAATCTTTTCCTTTGCTGTGTCCTCTGTTTTCCATCACCTACAGCTGAGGCCTTTGCTTGTTTCTTGCTCTTTCGGGAGCCTCATTTCTCCTTGAACATTCACATTTCATAAGTTGTAATATGCATCGAGGCCCTCATCTTGAGCTCAAGCAATCCGACCTTGAAAAAGACGGTTTTCCATTCTCTCCTGAAAACAGCAACTAGAGATGTTCTAATGCCTTTGCCACTCGATGGTCAGGAATCAGCAGCATCATCATCACTGACAATTTATTGGAAAGGCAGATTGTGGGCCCCTCCCCAGACATATTGCATCAGAATGTGCATTTTCACAAGATCCCTGGGTGATTCAAGTGCACATTGCAGGTTGAGAACCACTGCTCTTCTAACATCAAAGCATTTTCCAAGGAGGAGTCAAATGATAGGCGACGACTTTAGTGGATCACATCGGGCCTGTTTCTGTCTGCGAGGAAGAGGAAAGTTCTAGGAAGATTTGCACTCCATTTTATGAGAGTCTTTTGCCTCCTGCTAAGCTACATAGCCTGTTTCAACTGTATGTAACTAATGCCACTAAACTAGCAGAAGAGAAAGTGCACTGGTGGCAAGTCAACTAAATGAGTCAGTTTTAACCAGGTGGTTTCCCCAACATCCTTCTTGGGTCTTTTATCCACTGAGTGTCCGTTCCTTGACCATGAACTGCAGTACCCAAGGATCCGTTTCTCTGCTGAACTCATAGCATTAATCATGTTTACCTCATTAGGCATTTCATCACAGATCGCCCTGACATATGTGGGCCATAATTCATCCTGAAACTGTTATACCTTGGCATTTCTTACAATATGTAGCCCTCTGCTCTATACAAAGTACATACCCAATAAATTAATGAATTCGTGACAGGTTTTCAGGAAGTGGTTTTGTTCTTCAATTTTTTTTTGAATCCTCTTTGTCTTGAGAAGCTTATTTAACTGAGAACTAACTAAACTTTTATTGGCTTGCTCCACATTTATTTTAGGCAGTTCTGAGAGTGCCACTGTAGATTTTTTTCATTGATTGATTTCTTTATTTCACTCACCATAAGGTAGCTCTTTGTGTCTCAGTTACTTTTGTCTTCTAGAATTATGGGTTCCTGTCAGTTACTAATGTTCTTAAGTAACATACGGCCACAAAAATCAGTTCTCATAACTAGTTTCTGATTTTTCCAAATAATTTTATTTTCTGGCTTTTTTTTTTTTTTTTTGTCTTGGACATCTGAACTATATTTAGAAAAAAGAAAAGAAGAAGAACAGAAAACTTTCCATTGCAACTCGTATCTCATGTTTCTTCCTGTTGCATCAAATCTTAGCTTATTCATCAGAATAGTTGCACAAAATTCATAACCACTTGGTTTTATTTTTGCCTTTGAATTATGCTGTCCCAACACAAACTGAACTCTTGCTTTCTGTCATCTGTAAGAATCTCCTAATTGGTTTCTGCCCATGGACAGACACCCCTTGTTCCTTCTCTTGTCAATATGTACACATTGCCATCAGTTAAATTTCCCCCCAGGCATCATTTTGTATGGGTGACTCCTGCTAAAAAACCTTCTATGGATCCTCTCTATGAATCCTAGGTGATCACATGGTCCTCCCTTTCTCTTCGAGGTCAGGTACCACCTCAGTGTCTGTTGTCTCCTAAGACAGTGCCTTGCACACTGATGGGATGCAGATAGCACGCAGGACTGGTTTGATGTCTGCATACATGGATTAGGCTAAACCTCTTCCCTGTCTTCCATTCCATCCTTTACAGGGTTTATGCCCTGGTTCTGCTTGAATCAAGCCTCCTCGCACATCCCATTCCTACCCCCACCTTTTTTTTTTTGAGCCAGGGTCTCACTTGGTTGTCCACGCTGGAGTACAGTGGTATGATTATGGCTCACCACAGCCTCAACCTCCTGGGCTCAGGCAATCCTTCCACCTCAACCTCCTGAGTAGCCGAGGCTACAGGTGCACCACTATGCCAGCCTAATTTTTTGATTTTTTTTGTAGTGACGGAGACGAGGTCTTACTATATTGCTCAGGCCGATCTCAAACTCCTGGGCTCAAGGAATCTTCCCATCTCCGTCTCCCAAAGTGCTGGAATTACAGGCACGAGCCACTACACCTGGCCACATGTATATTTCTTTTGCTTATAGATATCCTAGCTTGTGACCATTCTCCACCTGTGTCATACAACAGCACCGTCCTTTGAAATAACACCTGGCCTGAATGTCACTTCTTCCATTGAATCTTCTTTTCTCCTGTTTACAGCCTCTCTCACAGGCCTTGCTTCCTCACTTACAAGGCCTCGTTTGCCAAGCTGCCTGTGGCTGACCATCTGTGTGGGTGTTAACTCACTTATTAGAATGAAAACTCTTTGAGGGAAAATTGTATCTGATTCTTCCCTAGCTCTTAACACACATTTTCTTCTCACGAAGTGAGTTTGTTCATGTGTTGTGTTTGTTCCTGCTTGGAATTCATCGCTTTTAAAAGCAAGGGAAAAATGCTTTTAGATCCCAGACTAGGGACTGTGATGTTTTTTCCTTGACTGTTTACCTTCTCACTGCCATGTGTGAATGTCAGTGGCTTCATGCCACCTGTCTTATTGTCTGACGAGCCACAGACGTGTGGGAAATCTCGAACATGTGCTTTCTGCAATTTGTTCTTTACAGTGGAGGTTTGCTCTGTCTGCAGTCTTTACTTTCGTGAATTTGAGGGAGCTGCAATATGTGGGTGTTACAGGCTGTTGTTTTTCCATCTATCACAAGCCACCGCCTTTGATTCATTTATCCTCTTGTGTGTGAATCTTTTGAAGAAGGCCCAACACATTTTGACTATAGAAACCAGGCAAGTCATAAAGTAAATCATACCATCTGACGCAGGACGGTATTTTGCCACTTCTGCTTGAAAAGGGGAGGCTGAAGGCGTCTCGGCGCAGTGGAGAGTGACTGAAGACACCCTTCTGCCTGGCGAGTATCCCATATTGCAAAGGTGATCCTGGTTGCATTTTTTGGAAAGCCCTATTAAGATGATACATGTTAAGGATGCTTAAATATGGAGTCTTTCTTACATGGGCACTTAACAGGAGTGGGTCTTTAAGGAAGGCCTCTCTTCCATTACAACATAGTCTCCATCCATAGCTCCCTGCATCCTGAATAAACATGCCATCTGGGCATCAGAAGTAGTATGCTTCCTGTGCAAGCAGAGCTTACAGATACTTCTACGTCCCCTCCAGCCAGATCAGCACCCATGAAGCCCCTCCTCTAATGGGAATTCTGGAGCTGCCACTGACTTCATAACATTAGTTATACTTGGACTAGTAACGCCTTACCTGCCTTATATATGGGGGGAAAAGGAGATGAAATAAGAATTTTATGGCCAGGTCCCAGCACTTTGGGAGGCGGAGGCGAGAGGCTTGCTGAGTCCAGGGGTCTGAGACTAGCCTGGGCAACTTGGTGAGACATCTCTACAATAAATCAAAAAAATTGTCAGACGTGGTGGCACATGCCTGTGGTTCCAGCTACTTGGAAGGCTGAGGTAGAAGGATCATCTCAGTCTGGTAGGTCAAGTCTGGGTTGGTGGTGAGTGAGCCACTGCCCACCAGTCTGGGCAATAGAGTGAGACTCCTACTCAAAAAAAAAAAAAATGTTTTCCCAGGCTGAAGTACAATGGCACAATCACAGCTCACCACAGCCTTGACCTTCTGGGCTCAGTCATCCTTCCACTTCAGCCTCCCAAGTAGGTGGGACTATAGGTGCACACCACCACACCCAGCTAATTTTTTTTTGTTTTTTTTGTAGAGACGGGGTCTCACTATGTTGCCCAGGCTAGTCTCAAACTCTTGAGCTCAAGCAATCTTCCTGTCTCAGGCTCCCAAATTGCTGGATTATAGGCATGAGCCTCCACCTGACCCAACCTAAGAATTTTAATGTTCTTAAGTCTTAATATTCTGTGGCACTTACTGTAAATGGTTGAAATATAATTTTTTTAATTTGGCACGTCATTGGTTAGCTTTCAAAACTGCTGAAACATTTATCTTCCAAGATTTTAATGATGATGTTGGTGAGAATGTTTGTGGCAATTATATAATCACTTACATTTATTCAGCACTTTGCAAAGCATTTTCACAAACTCAGAGTGCTGTCTGTTATCTGTTCATTAATGAGATGCCTGTGGTGTCTTCAGGGCAAATAGGAGGGAATACAGTTTCTTAACACTTCAGTGTTAACTTTTTGAGTAACTGCTGCAGCCATAGTTAACCCACTATGAGCCAAAACTGTTGGCTTGAATACTCAAAAGGCATAACTCATTTTCTGTACAAATAACTTGACTAAATATTAGATGTCTGTGTAAGTCATTTTCTGCCAGTTAAAACAATTTTATTCTTCTCTGTATCTTTCTTCAGACATTCATCTTTAAGACGTTCTGGGAAAGGAAGTGAAAAACAATACTTGGCCTCTAATACAATGTGCAGTTTTGATTATCATCAGCACTTTCATAAAATTTATCTTCAAGAAAGTCTTTGGAGAGAGCCCCTGAAAAGCTTGGGAAAGTTTGATTGGTCTAGTATCACTTGTCTTAAATCTCTTTCCATGTTTTTTTTTGTTTGTTTGTTTTTGAGTTGGAGTCTCACTCTGTCACCCAGGCTGGAGTGCAGTGGCCGCTCCCGGCCACTGCATCTTTCCATGTTTTATAGGACAACTGTGGAGGCAAATTTGGCTTCTGTGTTCTCTAAATTGAAGTGTCTTGAAGTTATAAGAAAAAGAAGCTTTCAGACATGGTGTTTGGTGACTGCATTGGTTGAAAGCAGCTGCTTAAATCTCAGTTCACTATGGGCTTTTGTGGACTGTATTGGTGGTGACTAGAATGAAGGTCCTGATTTTACTGTACATTTCTTCCATAGCTCTCTTTGGTACCCACCTCTCGAGAACATACAGACTGTCTTTCATAGTTAAAATTGTTGTTAAATGAATATTAAAAGCCAAAAAAAAGTCATGAAAAAAATCATTTGCTTACCTGTCCAGGCAGAGAAAAAACAAGTGCCAGGAAAGCAGAAAAGAGAAGTGATCTGAATAATTTTACTGCCATTGAGACTTATAGGCTAAAGAACACCAGTAGAAGAATCTAGTCTGCTAACTTTGAAGAAAATGTATTGACCACAAACATGTCTGTTTATAACCATCTTTTAAATGATCTCTTACGTTAGTAGAGAACTTCATTCTTTGCAACACAGTTTCACTTGCATGTCATCTTTAACCTTGGAAGCAGCTATCTGAGACAGCTATGATTATCCTGTTTTACAGATGTGGAAATGGAGACCCAGAAAGACTCAATCGTCTGCCCAGGCTGTAATAGGACTGTCCATCCACTGAGACATAGTAAAGTATCATGAATTAATCTCTCCATCATTTTACCATTTTTAGTCATCGTGTTCCTTCACTGTTTAATCTGCAAGTAAATATAAGATAAAAGTTTATGGTCTCATCGTATTTCTGTGTATTCATAGCTAAACTGTGGAAGAGGCAACGAGGAGTGTACGTCAGGGTTCTTGTTCAGCCTTGAACATTATAGGTCCTACTTAAGCTTCCTCTTTACACTTCTTTGAAGGTTTTGTCCACTGGTCATACTAGAGTTCAAACTATGTAATGAGTCATTTTTCTTTTCCTCTTTCCTTGTGGGGACAGCTTCTCTTTTATACACCATGCGGTCTGCCTTCTTGGGGGTTGTGTCACCATCGTCAGTGGACAAATGTTGTCATTTATAATAGGCTGTGCCAGTTGCTACCAGTCTGAGGTTTTGCACTTCACCAAGGCTTCAAGTTGCCGAACCTCGTCAAAAATATGGACATCTTTTCATAGGAAGGGCGTTCTTCACCGTGTAGACATAGAGGTCAGGTACTGTCTGTCTTCCTTTCCCAGAATTTCTTGAACACGAAGGTCTAAAGAAAGCTATTGAGAAAAACAAAACTGTTTTAACAAGCAGAACACAAGTAACACAGACATCTAGTTTTAGTTCGATTGCTTTTATATAAAAGAAAGTATACATTAGGAGCAGTGAGGCCTTACCTGTATAAACTGTATTTTCAAAGAACATGCTTAAGAATCACCTCAATGAGCAGAAACGATATTCTTTTTGCCATCATATAAAGCTAATATATACTCCTGCTTTTCTGCTGTTTGCTCCACATAAATGTTTGTCCCCCAACATCAAAAAAGAAATTGAGTCATGATGTCATTTAATTTTGGTTAAAGAACATATTAAATTCACTCTCACATTATTATATGGGCTTCTTTCTCTTCTTTTCCGCCAGTATTCATCAGGACTATTTGTCCAAGGGGCTTAAGTGGGACAGAAGACCATTATAGTCCTTTTACCTTGTTGGGGATTTTCTGCAAAGATGAGCTTCATTAAACAATGCCTGGGTTCATGAGTTGATAAGTGTAGTGATTTGCAAACTGTAATAGATTCCAGCATTACCTTTTTCTGTACTTCCTTTAAAAAAGAGATTCCATGTTAAATCTGCTGGAATAATACCTTTTATATGATCATTTAAACAATGTAATTTTTACATACTGATTTCTGTTAAGGCAGATGTCACTGTACCAAGAAAATACTCAAATTTCGGATATTTCAAAAATGGTCCTTTTTTAGATCTAGTATATAGATGGCGCTTAATATGTATTTATTTAATGGATTAAAAAAGAAAAATATCACGAGTCTAGGAAGAGAAATTAAGTTGCAGGGACATACTGACTTAAAATTGTTGTTGTTTGTGTCATGTCTATTTAGCATTCTAATTTTCTGAAGGAAAGACTTAACCACAACTGTTAATTCTGATCTCAGGAACTATTTGCCCTCTTAACTTCTTTGCTAGATTATCTAAAGGGAGATATCCTTTCTCACGTTGGTCTCCTTGAACTCCACTATTCATGTTGCCTTGTAAGGTCAAATCTCTTTAGAAATTAAGCTTTCTCAGGAAATCTGCTGCTCAGATCTCTCAACCAGATCTTCCTTTAAGCTTATTGTCTCCTTGGCGATTGGCAAAGGATTTCCACCCTTTAAAAATGTAGGAACTTGTAAAATCCAAGCTTAAAAAGTAATCTAAAAATGATCTTCCAGTAAGAATGTATACAATGGCAACAAAAAGCCCCGGAGCCAATATTGTTTATAACCCCTGCTTCATTCCCAAATTTATTAGAGTTTGAGTCATACAAGAAAAGTATTTGGGTTGGACTTGACTGTACCTGTGTATATAATATAATGAGGTTCGGTTATAAAGCAGTGTACAATTTTCCTAGGCTCCAGATCGAGGCAAAGATGAGAAGTGTCACCTGTAGGCCTGACCTGCTCTGTCTAGTACTGCCACCATCTCTAACTGTGACTTTTTTTTCCTACCAAGTTCTTCACTCCGTATAGAATAAGTCTTTTCCTAAACTCATTTTTTCAACACTAGCCACACACTTTAGGATCACCAGAGAGCTTTTAAAACAATCACAATACTTGAGCCAACCTAGTTCTGACTCATTGCCCTGGGGTAAGGTTCTGGCATCATTATTGTTTTAAAAGATCCCCAGATGATTCTGATGCAGAACCCAGGTTGAGAAACACTGACCTTGTATAAACCAGTTAGGTTACAAATTAAGAATTTGACCAGAGAAGTCAAAGTATTTACCGGATGTCCCACAGCAAAAAAAAAGTGCCATTTACTGGTTAAAATCTCCCGTCTATTGACTTTAAATCCAGTATAACAAATTTGAGCTAGGTTTTAGAAGGCTTTGGAAACTCACCTGCAGAGTGGGGCAAATACAGGCCCATCTAAAGGCTACCTCACAATAAAGATGGTTAAAAACCAAGACCCAGGGAGGCAGGGCACTGTCCAGGGGCTGGAAGAAGGTGGTAAGGGTGACTTTCCAAAAGAGAGAACATCTGACCCGGGTCTGAAAGGCTGGGTATGATTCAAGGGGGCACCACTGTCCACCTGTTAGCACCAGGTTGGTGCCGCTTCACATTCTTCAAGGGAACAGAGGGGAGCTGGCAGGCACCAGGGATGTGTGTCCACCCGCCATGCCGAGGTAGTTCTCCAGCTCTGTCTGCCTTGGCCAAAGCAGGCAGCGAGCTTGTGAGTCACCATGGACCACTTCTTGGGGGCCGTATCAGATACCAGGAGTCCTTGCAGACGCTGTTCTTGGCTTCTCCTCCCTCCCTGTAAACTTCACAGCTCACAGTGAAGGCAGTGACCTCCTCCCAGGCAGGCTTCCTTGGGGAAGAACTCCTTGACCTTAACCGTCCACGTGGTAGATCTGGTGGAGAGGCGGGTAGAAATTTTGGGGGTGGAGAAGTCAGAAGGAGTTAACAAGTCAAAGGGCTTCTGATAAAAGGAGTTGTTCAGCAGAAAGGAATCGGATTGTTGGAGCTTTCAGTGCCAGACTGTGTAGTTTTCGACTTAATTCTCTAGTCACTAGCAAATGAAAAGCAGGACATAATAAAACCACTATAAGGCCAGGAGTTTGTGATGGGAAGGTCAGGAGTCTTTTTTCTTCTTTTCCCATAATGGCTCTGTAGCTAGCAGGAGGCAGGGAGGTTTGCCATAACCTCCTGCATCAAGTTGGCACCTTATCCTTCTTGTTTCTGATCCCACATTGGGGCATATTATGATTATTTTAAAAACAATAGTTCCTTTATTGCACTTGAAAAGATGTATGGGGAAGCTTTTTCGAGTCCTAGGACTTAAGGATACTCCAACTTATTCTTAGGTTCTATCCAGACCTCACTCCACACAGCGTAACCTAGGAAAACCTCTGGAATAAGGTGTGAAAAATACAAACCGATGAAAACAATTCAGTGGTTCCAAAGAATGTCTCTTTTTTCTCCCTAGGCCTCACTCATAGACATTTTCCTGACATGTCTCCACTTCAGGTATCACAAGGATATGCATACTTTGGAATTCTGAGGAAACTTGAATTTCTTTCTTTCTTTCTTTTTTTTTTTTTTGAGTTGAAGTCTCACTCCATCGCCCAGGCTAGAGTGCAGTAGCATGCTCACCCCAGTTTCAACCTGCTGGACTCAGGAAATCTTTCTGCCTCAACCTTCCAAGTAATTGGAACTACAGGTGTGTGCCACCATGCTTGGCTAATTTTTTGATTTATTGTAGAGACGAGGTCTCGCCTAGTTGCCCAGGCTGGTCTCGAGCCCTTGAGCTCAGGTAATCCTCTCTCCTCGGCATCTCAAAGTGTTGGGATTGCAGGCTTGAGCCACCGCGCCTGGCTAAAACTCGAATTTCAGTGGGGGCTGAGCCCTGATGGAATACATCTTATTACATCTAACACTATGTGCATGGAAAACCAGGGAGAGAACGGTGATGGAACAACACGTTTAAGCCACTGCTAGGAGCTCACCAGAGCGCAGAAGATTGCCAGTAGCCTAGGAACTCAGTATTTTGAGAGCAGTTACTTCTTAACCTCCATTATGAGTGGTATAGCCATCTTAGATAGCATCATTGTTCCACAGAACTTTCTGCAATGATAAAATATCTTATATTGTGCTGTCCAATGTGGTAACCATTAGTCACATGTGGCTTGACATGTGGCAAGTGTCGCTAAGGAACTGAACTTTATTTTATTGTATTTTTTTATTTTGAGACAGGATCTCGCTCTGTTGTCCAGGCTGGAGTGTGGTGGTGTGATCATGGCCCACTGCAGCCTTGCACTCCTGGGCTCAAGTGATCCTCCTGCCACAGCCTCCTGAGTGGCTGGGACTATAGGTGTGAGCCACCACACTCAGCTACTTTTTTAGTTTTTGTAGAAATGAGGTCTCACTATGTTGCCCATACTGGTCTCAAACTCGTGGCCTCAAGTGATCCTCCCTCCTTGGCCTCCCAAAGTGCTGAGATTGCAGACGTGAGATACTGTGCCTGACCAGGAACTGAATTTTAAATATATATATATTTAATTTCAGTTAACTTGAATGTAAATAGTCTCATGTGGCTGTTGGCTACCAAAATGGACAGAACTCATTCTTCTCAAGTCCCAAAAAGCCACATCTGGGTCATTTCTTAGCACCTATAATCATAGCATGACAGATTAAATTACCCGTACCTCTCCATTCCTGTGCCTTGGAATTACAGGCTGTTTTTGTCTTGGAAACCTGATAGTCTAATGTTTATGGAAATACTCTTTAGTAATGTACTGTAATTATAATATTTTATTGTAGGAGGATCTAGCCAGGCCTTTTTTATCATTAGTGTTTTTAGTTTTAATCTTAAAAGGACTGTAAAAATAGGATTCTCTTGTGGGAGAAAACTGTGCTGAAGGTCTATGGGCAGGGAGTGGTAAGGATTTTTTTTTTTTTTGAGTTGGAGTGTTTCTCCATCGCCCAGGCTGGAGTGCAGTGGCACACTCACGGCCACCCCAGTACTGACCTGCTGGGCTCCGGCGATTCTTCCACCTCAGCCTTCCAAACCTTTCAAGTAGCTGGAACTACAGGCGCGTGCTACCATGCCTGGCTTATTTTTTAAAAATTTATTGTAGAGTTGAGGTCTGGCCAAGTTGCCCAGGCTGGTCTCGAACCCTCGGGCTCAGGCAATCCACTCGCCTCGGCCTCCCAAAGTGCTGGGATTACAGGCTGAGCCACCGAGCCTGGCCAGTGGTAGGGATTATAAACTATTTAAATGTCTCCTGGAAATACTGAGAAAAGTGACGTTAAAGCAGCAGAAGTCTTCAAGGAGAAAACTTGCCATGAAGGGATGGATTCTTTTACTGGGGTTTCTTCTTCTCCTTCTTTTTTAATCAGAAGAGTCTTGCAGAAGCGGCTTCTCTGAAGGCATCAGGATATTCCCCTGTGAATAAATCCTCCCCGCCTCTTGGTCATCTCTCTACTATGTTCTCTAGGAAACTCACCCCTATTTAGCATGCTATGTGACTTAAGCCCTCCAAAAAACCTTGCAAAAAAAAAAAGCCAGTGTTTTTTTCTAAAATGTTAATTTCCTTGCTTTAGGCTTCTGTGGGCTTTGGCTGGAAACTTAATCTGTGCCTGTGCCTCCTGCATTATGTTTCAGCCATTGAAATGGGGCTTAATAAGAATTACTTGATACCTTGGGAGGCAGACAGCCTTACTTTTATCTTAGGCTCAGGGATTTGCATTCTGAGAGGTTGTGCCAGCTGACTTGAGCCCTTACAGGTTTCAGCTTGTTGCAAACCTAGTTCGGTCCATTTCTCTCACTTCTGGGACCTTGTGCTGCTGCCACTCACGGCTTACGGGCTTTCCTTGGAACCCTAGCCCTTGTCCCTAATTGTCTTCTGTCCCCACCTCAGCAGTGGTAGTACAGACAGCCAATCATTTAATACTAGATACATTCCTTAAGAAGTTGGGCTGGAACTTTAATTGCACACGACATCCAAGCTAGCAGGCAAGTCTCTTCCCAGTGGGATTACTTTTCTAGCTCTGCCCGACTTCCCTCGGGGCCTTCGTCCTCTGATCTCCCAGGAAGCCAAAAAACCCAGGTCTCTTTAGATTTCTTTAGATCAGCATTGTCCTGTAGGACTTTCAGCAATGATGAAACCATTCTCTCTCTATCCCTGGCCACATGTGGCTGTTAAGTACATGAAAATGGCTAGTGTGACTTGGAACCGAATGTGTGATTTTATTTAGCGTTAGTTAATTTAAACTGAAAAAGCCATGTGTGCGCATAGTGATGGTGGTGCCCTTGATTATGGAACAGCATGTCTTGGAAGAGGTGTTTTCTTCTGGCTGCCCTGTGACCCTCCACCTTCACGATCCAGCTCTTCCCAGTGAAGAAACTCTCCTTGACTTCTACACTGACTTTCTTTTACTGCTGATTTTGACTGGTTAAACCTTGAGGTTTTTACCTTTTTAAAGTTCTTCACTGATTACATACACCCTCCATACCTGGGTTCAACATGTCTTTTCGTTTCTATTGTCCTTATTCCTTATCTGGCAACTGCAAATATGTGTTCTTTTTTTTTTTTTTAACAAATAAGAGGAACTTATCAGAAGGGTAGAAGGTTTCTTTTGGGACCTAAGGATGAGATATGAAACTTGGCTTTAGAAGACTAAGGGGAATGGAAAACTATCAGAAAGTGTTTGCTGAGGACCAGCTACCATGTGCCAGCCAATGTTTGAGATTCGGGGGAGCATAGCAGTGAATTAAACAAAGTCCAAGATTCCGCTCATATGTCAGTGGATCTAAGTACAGGGTGAGAGGCCAAGAGTCATAGTAGGTGTTTGTAATTTTATTTTATTTTGTTTATTTATTTATTTTAAAGATGTGGGGTAAGCAATTCAGGAGTAGGTGTACAAGTGGATATCATACAGGTAGAGTTTGGGCATCCCTTTGGTCCCCACTCTGCCTGGTTTGAGATCAGGTACCCTTATGGATGTTGCGTTCACCCCCAGCTCCCCTACTCTGAGGTTTGTAATTTTAGAAAGGATTGTCAAGAATGACATCTTTGATAAGGTGATATTTGAGCAGAGAGTGGAATGAAGTCAGGGAATGAAGAAAGCGGATCTGTGGGGCAAGAGCATTGTTGTTGGAGGGAACAGCAAATGCAATGCCCTAAAACTAAAGCCCTTGTCATCTCCCCCCGTAATTCCATACTCCCCCTTGGTCTCTCGTCTTTGCTTTTCATTATAAGACTTAAATTTATAGACACACATTTTTACACTGGACTCCTGAACTCCACTGGTGTTGTTGAAAGGTTAGACTCAGATGGATCAAGACTGTGAGATATAGTCAAAATATACTTCTCAGTCACCTCTGGTCATGCAGCATCTTACATAGCTAGTCTCTCACTCCAGCATGAGGACGGTTTAATAAATAAGACTGAGTTAGGGGCAAACTGAAGATGCAAAAGCTAGGTGCATACTAGAGCTTGTAGAAAATGTCTTCTTCAGAAGGAGAAAGCATTATAATTTGACTTTCTAGCCAAAGGCAATTCAAAACATTTCAAAGTTTAGGTCGTGGTTCATTCTTATCTCTAGTATCATGTGTTATTTCAGTACCCAGATGTGGCCGTTCCCCATGGCCGGAAGAAGCCAACCACGTTCAGTGATATGTTAGAAGAAGGCAACTCCAAGACTGTGTGTGGTTCTCATTTTCCACGTTGCAATCGCAGCTGGAATCTGTCTTGACCCTTCCGCAGTCCACTGACCGTCAAACAACTTCATCGTGTAAATACCGTTCTTCCTTCTCACCAGCTGCTATGGTGTGATGTGTTCTCTCCAAGATTCAGGTTGAAACTTATCCCCATTGTGGTGGTATTAAGAGGTGGGGACTGGGGGAAGTGATTAAGTCACGAGTGGATCAGGCCCATATAAAAGGGATGGAGATAAGTAGCTTAGGTCCTTTTGCCCTTCCACCTTCCCCCATGTGAGAACATAGCACTCATCCCCTCCAGAAGAGCAGCAACATGGTGCCATCTTGGAAGCAGGGAATGGGGCCCTCACCAGATACTGAACCTACCAGCACCTTGATCTTGGACTTGTCAACCTCCAGAACTGTGCAAAATAAATTCTGTCCTTTATAGATTACCAAGTCTCAGGTATTTTGTTTTAGCAGCACAAACACTGACGTCAACTTTAGTGGGATTATTAGGACTTGGAGATTTTTTTACTCATTGGAAGATAGCAAGCCGTAGCCACGTACCACATAAAAGATCTTTATGCTGTTTACTGCAAATAACATTAAGGTCATGACAGTAATGAGTAATGCCCAGGAAAGGCAGAGATCAGCCTCATACTTTTCTACCAACTGCACCGAGAGAAAATAAGCAACACTGCCCAGTTTAAGGGCAGATTCTCAGATTTTGTTTCAAATTTCCTGCCCTTTGTTGTCCTCTTAGAAGCCTTAACAATGCTCGAAACTTGTTTCTTTTTTATTTCACTTCCTCTGCTTGAAAAACATGAAGGGGGAGGTTCAAAATGCTTAGTGTTATCTTAGAAACCAAAGTGAGGCCGGCGTGGTGGCTCAAGCCTGAAATCCCAGCACTTTGGGAGACTGAGGTGAGGGGGATTGCCTGAGTCCACAGGTTTCAAAAGAGCCTGGGCAACTTGGCCAGCCCTCATCTCTACAATAAAATAAAAAAGTTAGCTGGGGCATGGTAGTGCATGCCTGTAGTTCCGGCTACTTGGAAGGCTGAGGTGGAAGGATCTCCTGAGTCCAGCAGATCAATGCTGGGGTGACTGTGAGCGTGCCACTGCACTCCAGCCTGGGTGACAGAGTGAGACTCTGACTCAAAAAAAAAGAGAATCCAAAGTGAATCAGAAAAAAAAAACCACACACACAAAGTGAATCAGAATGTGCCTTTTTGTCCTTCTTGTGCCATTTTCAAACTGAAAGTGACCTTCGAGCTCATCATGTCCAGTCTGCCTATTTGCCCAGTCAGAGAACAGGCCCAGAGAATAGTTGAGTGGGGTTGAGTCATTGCCCATGAGTACAAAAGCAGCTCATGGCCCATTCACAGCCTTCTCTCTTGCAACCTGCCTCCAGCCCAGCATGGTGAATCCTCCTCCAGTAGAAATCATACAGCAACAATACATCATTAACTTTTACATGGGGAAATGCCCCCAAGGAGAGGAGATTAAGGATCACTGCCATCTATATATCTGGATGGCATGGAACACTTCTTAAGCAGATACTTAAATATCTGATAAATGTGTTGTTCGTAGTCTTCTCTGATTACTTTCATCAGCTGTGAATCAAAGGGTGTACTGGTTTTATTTCCTAGAAAAAGAAAGCCAGATATAATTTTATTTCAATATTTTAGAATTTCACAATCTTAAGGCGCCTTACTGCCTCCCCATCTCTGCATGTCAAATTTACTAATTTTATTAGCATGTTGCCAGATAACACGCTAAGCATCTCAAAGCCAAAACAGATCGGCTCTCGCCTGATAAATGTGCAAGAGTCAGCAGAGGATTTGAAAATTGAACTTGATTCTCAAGTTACTGCCAATTTGCCAGACCTAAGCTGGTTAGGAGCAATATTTTAAAACCAGATTATTTGGTTCTAGAAGGGTTGTTTAAAGATCCTCAACACTCTTGGGAACTTTATTGTAACGGTGATTGATTCCATGATATCTTTGAAAGCCTTGGAGTACAGTGGTTATAAAAAATCATTTTTTTTCGGTTTGTCTGTTTCCGCAAGTTTCCTAAAGGGTTTTTAGAAGTCATCAAACTTTTGCATTCTGTTGATGAGTAGGAATAGGTTTACCAAACTCTTAATTATCTTGTCATTCCTTTCCTGTAATTTCCTTCTGTATGAGAGCATTGCACAAAGTGTGACTTTTCTAATAAGAGAGTGCTCGAGTGGCATTTTTTGCTGTCTAGAGGATTTGCACATATACCTCAGGCATGTTTGCTGTTCATCTTGATCCTACAAGGTACCATTTCATAAATCAGGAAATGGAGGTTTCAAGAATTTAAGTGGCCCCCAGGCTAGTCTCAAACTCCTGACCTCAGGTGATCTTCTTGCCTGGGCCTCCCAAAGCCCTGGGATTACAGGTGTGAGCCACTGTGCCCAGCCACGCTCAAGTTTTTGACCTTCGAACACTGGGACTTCACCGGGCTGTTCTTATGATATATGTCTCCTCAAATAAGTGAAGTCATTGCAAAGAACCAAAGCTGTTTTCTGAGAAAATTACTGCTCTTTTAACCACCTCCCCCATACGTCCTTCAACACCTGCTGGCCACACCCAGTATCTTTGCCTTCTACCGGTGTGGTGTGTGAAGTATGTGAATGTGTGTGAAGGTCTGCTCTCGAATTTACTTAATGGGAATATCTATTTTATTGTTGAGTATCAGGAAGGATGAGGGCTCACATGTCACCACTCGTCTTCATCTCGCATTGACCTTGGATAAGTTATTTCATTTCTTTGACCCTTAGTTTCACAGCACTTAGTACTAGACTAAGCATTTAGTCTGCATTCAATAAATGGTGAAAATAGTAATTATTACTATTACTATTATCACACAGATCTGATTTCTAAAGTAGATGGCCCCTTTCCTTGAACTGAGATGTGATTATCCATATTAAGGAATTAAATGCATGTTTTAAAATATCCGTATTAGAGGGTTAAATCATGACTTTTTACATTCTAGTTAAACCTCTAATATTAGAAGAGAGAACTTAATGGACAGGATAACCAGTCATTAACTGTAAAAGTTCAGGGGCCACTGGGGCTGGGCAGGGGGGGCAGGTGACATGAGGGAGCCACAGGGATGAGACAAACTTGAGGATGCAGGGACATTGTCAAGGGGAATGTTACACCTCACACCAGCCTGACTATGGCCATGGACGGTGTGGGCCCATCTGTTCTTAAGTGTAGTTAGAAAAACAGCTTTCATATAGAATCTCCTAACTTTGAAACATAGTTACATTTTAAAAAGGAAAGAGGTCAGGTGCAGTGGCTCACACCTGTAATCCCAGTACTTTGGGAGGCCAAGGAGGGAGGATTGCTTGAGCCCAGGAGTTCAAGACCAATCTAGGAAATATAGTGAGAGACCTTGTCTCTACAAGAAAAATTTTTTTTTTTAATTGCTGGGTGTGGTGGCACTTGCCTGTAGCCCCAACTATTCAAGAGGCTGAGGCGGAAGGATAACCTGAGGCCAGGAGATTGAGGCTGCCGTGATGCATAATCATGCCGCTGCATTGCACTCCAGCCTGGGTCACAGAGTAAGACCCCAAAAAGACAAAGCAAAACAAAAAAGAGAGAAAAAGAGAAAGAAAAGAGTGTAGGCCAAACAGAATTCATCTGTGGTCTGATCCAGTTCATGCACTGACAATAGCAATCACTGCTTCCACTTCCCACAGCCTTGTCTTCTCCCAAGTTATTTGCCTGTCAGAAACCGAGCATCAGCCGGGCTCGGTGGCTCGGCCTGTAATCCCGCACCTTGGGAGGCCGAGGTGAGTGGATTGCCTGAGTCCGCGGGTTCGAGACACACCTGGGCAACTTGGCGAGACCTCATCTCTACAATAAATCAAAAATTAGCCTGCGTGGTAGTGCACGCCTGTAGTTCCAGCTACTTGCAAGGCTGAGGCAGAAGGATCGCCGGAGCCCAGCAGGTCGAGGCTGCGGTGGCCGGGAGCGGCCACTGCACTCCAGTCTGGGCGACACAGTGAGGCTCCAAAAAAAGAAACGAAGCATCTTGGACCTTTCTGTATCCCCCTTTAAAGGGATGCC
>CAUYQG010103624.1:0-20620 GCA_963574415.1 Tarsius wallacei
AAGCGTTGGCCGGGCTCAGCCTGTAATCCCAGCACTTTGGGAGGCCGAGGCGAGTGGATTGCCTGAGCCCATGGGTTCGAGACCAACCCGGGCAACTCGGCGAGATCTCATCTCTAAAATAAATAAATAAATAAATAAATAAATAAATAAAATTAGCTGGGAGTAGTAGTGCAAACCTACAGTTCCACCTACTTGGAAGACTGAGGCAGAAGGATCGCCGGAGCCCAGCAGGTTGACGCTGGGATGGCAATGAGCGTGCCACTGCACTCTAGCCTGGGCGACCGAGTGAGATTCTGACTCAAAAAAAAAAGAAAGAAAAATAAAAAGTTATTACTTGCAATTAAAGTCTTCATCATTTTCAAGAGGGTAAATTTACCTATAAGAGGAAATCCTTTAAGCTAGTCGCCTTTGCTTACAGTTTATAATCGCAGAGATGTCAAACAGGATGGGGGGGGCAGAGATTTAGTCAAGATCAAATAACTCTTTATAGGTAAGCCTGGTCTACCACCCAGATCCCCAGGCTGCCAGGGGAGGCTAGAGGAGTTTTTAAAACAACAAGCCATGATAATTCTGGATGCCAGAAGAAAAATGAAAAGAGTATCCCTGAGCAGGTACAAGGCAACTAAGGTGCCTATGACCAACACTGCTGGCTTCACAGGCAAAGGAGGATGACAAATTGGTAATGGATTCTTTGCCTAAGGAGGAAATGCGGTAGAGTGGGAAACAACAAAGGAAATTTGATGTCAGTTAAAGTTGGATTCAAATCTAACCTTGGTCACTTACTGGTCTCAGGACTTTGAGAACATGGCTTAACCTCTGTGAGCTTCAATTTGCTTGTCTTAAAAATGGAGATAATGGTGTCTACCTTATATGATGACAATCCATGATTGTTATAAAATAATGAGAGTGCTTAACCCACAGCAGGAGTTCAGAGAATTATGATTATTAATACTCTTATCACTACTTGAATATTATTTTTCTCTTTCTGCTATTTTAATCCTAAAGGAACCCCATAGGGTCTATTCCCTCTAATGTATCCGTGTACCACTGAGTGTTTGCAGCATACTGCAAAAAGTGAGCCAAATGTGGTCCCCGACAGAGGAACAGTAATATCCCCAAGACCTTTTGCTGCTCCCGAAAAAAACATAGAAACATCCTGTTGCCCTTCCTCTTCAAACAAGAGAGAGTATTGTAATGGTTCGAATTAACTTTCCCAAAATAGCATGTTTGCAATCTTTGCTTTAGGCAAGCAGATCACTCATCAAAAGTTGTATTTTTACCTGAAAATTCATTTTCTCTTCAAATGGTATTTTTCCCTCAAAAAATCTCACTATGAATGGACTCCCAATTCTGATTCTAAGTTCCTTATAAATCAGTAGTTGCTTATGAGTCAAAAAGCCTTCTGTCTGCCATAAGGTTGTAATGTTAAATGATTAATTTACATTATTTTAGCAATGTGAAAACAGCCCTGGCCAGGGACCCAGCTACATGACCAAGGTTCGAGGACAAATGACCAAGCTTCCTGGCTTTCCTCCAGCTTGATTTACCTTATTTCTAGTGAGAATCTGCCAGCAAATTACAGAGGGGGCAGTCTTGTAATTTGGCAAGGCAACACCCTGTGGACTCTGATGACTGGCCTCCTCCCTTTTGAATTCTTTTTCCTTTCCCATTCCCATAGAATAAAAGCCTGAAATTCTCCTACAGAGTTTTAGGATGCTGATTCGTTCCTATGCTTAACTAATATTTATTGAATACCTAGTCTGTGCTAAGCACTGCTTCTGATGGTAAAAGAAAAAGAGGCCCAGCTTTCATGGACCTTACATTATAGCAGGGAAGAAAAATAATAAGCAAATAAAAATATAAAATAATATTTGATAAAAAAGCTGTAAAGGTAACTGAAAGAGTTTACAATATCTGCATCTATTAGCCATGTAAATTTTAAGCACGATATAAACCCAAGAGCTGGTTTTATGAGAAATTTAACTAAATAGGAAAGTAGTAAAAGTGGGAAAGAGCAGGAAAGGTGAGATTCAGGGAGACTGACTTCCCGTGCTTTGTTTTATTCTCTGCCTTTAAAATCAGGATGCTTGCTCAGCCTTCTTATTCTCAGTAAAGAAGCAAGGCCTCTGTAAAGGAACTTTATTCCTTCCCTGTGCAAATAGAAGCAGGGATGCCCTGAATGCACAGTGGGGGAATGGATAATAATGCTTCAGGAAATGAATTCTTTAACAAAAATCCAAAGGAAGAGGTGCAGCCTCAGTTCACTTCCGTCAAGTCCAGTGGTCTTAATATTTCAGATCCTGGTGAAGAGGAGAGCAAATCTGACACGCTATAGGCAGTGTCTGCCAATGAGAAGTCTGAGTTTTCAGACAAGTTTGTAAGAATTAAAATATTTGATTCTGTGAGACCCACCAGAAAGGGATGGAATGCCAGAGAAAAGGAGATGAAAATTGTTCATATTTTAGTGTACTCGTATACGTGTCAGACTTATTTGGTAATTTCTCCATCTCTATACAAAATATTGGTTTTTTTTCCCCCAAACTCACATATTTCAAATCACAAAATAGCCTTTTGAATAAACAAATGAGGTAGTAGTTACTTTTGGGGATTCTTGACTGGAAAGGGAGCACAAGGGAATGTTCTGGGGTGATGAGAATATTCTAAATCTGGATCTGAAAGCTTGTTAAATGGGTGGGTGCACATGCAAAAAGTCATCACACTATTTTTTTTGTATTTTTAAAATTATAATCAGTATTTTGGGGTACAGTTAAGGATTAGGTATACAAATATGCTTCCTTCAGGCACCCTTGTTGATAAGAGGTGTCTTCCCGTCCCCAGACAGATATTGACTACCATTAATCCCATTTCCCTTCCCCTCCTCCCCCCCATAGTTTCCCATCTCTGTCAGTCATTTTCTTATAGTATTATATTGGATGTTCAAAGTTCACTATATGAGTGAGAACATATCACACTGTATTTTAAGATTTGTGTATTTTTACTGTATTTAATGTATATTTCAATGGAAAAATGAAAAAGAAAAAATAAGTGAAAGGAAATCCTAGATGTTAGGCTTTCAGATGCATGGTAAACTAGATGTCATAAATTATAGGTTCTGAGACTCACACAGGGACTGATTAGATCTTTACAATCTTCCCATTGGCTCAGCTGATGACATAATTTAACAAACTGCAGAGCTGTTAACTCTCCTCCTTAATATTGGCACCCATTGGGTTCTAATACAAAACCTATCTAGAAAGGAAATTAGAAATAAATAAGGAAGAAAAAATACCCACTGAGTTCTCAGCTGAGACAAGATTCGGGGATAGTGTCATGTTTGTTGGAAATTTTTCTCAGTGGGGTCTTCCATGCTGTTAATGGTTTTGACTCCCAAAATGCTGAGTCCCCATAGGGTTGTTAGATCTTCCACAAAGGCAGGAATAATTGTGTGTGAGGCCTGTGCTCCTCGGTTAAATGTGAAAAGTTCATTTTGCAAAAGAATCAAACTCAGCAAGTCTATGATTAGGAATATTAAAGTTTGATTGTTTCCAACAGCAAACAATATATAATCAAATTCCATGTTGCATGGAATTTCTAATTTCTCAAAAGCAAACTTTTCCAAGTTATAATGAAATTTCCAGGTATTCTGCTTTTGATTCACTTAAGCAAATTATCCACATGCCATCTGATTATTTTCTTATGATGAACATTTTTTATTTTTTGAATTGTAAATTGACAAATTATAGTTGTATATGCTTATGAGGTACAAAGTGATGTTATGATTTATGAATACAATGTGAATCATTAAATCAGGCAAATAAACATATCCATTACCTCAAATACTTATCTTTTGTGGTGAGAACATTTAAAATTTACTCTCATAGCAACTTTAAAATGTACAATACATTACTCTTTATTATATTTGCCACGTTGTGCAATGTATCTCAATAAAAAGAAAAAATGTTCCTCCTGTCAAATTAAGGCTTGTAGTGTTTTGCATCACTCTTTACAATAGCCAAGTTATGGATGAACATATTTTTGTATAAAGTAAATATTCCTTCTTTTAAAAATAGAAAAGAATAAATAAATTCTCATTATGGTAATAACAATTTTAAGCTTATGGATACTTTTGAGGTTTTTTTCTTCACCCTTAGTAAAGTATCATTTATTTTTTTTTAAACTAGACATTAGATTCTTTTGATTTTTCTACTCTGCCTTTATTTTAAAGAGTTCATGGCATTGATCTCAACAAAACTGTGTTTGCAAAAAAAAATCATCATGCTGGGAAAAAATAGCTAAATATCTAAATATGTATAGCTATATCTATAGATAAATTCTAAAATTGACAAAAATTATTTTTCCTGTCTAAAATGTTATTTTATATCTGTTATATAGAATTCAAAGCTATTTATTTCCTTTAGAAAGAGGGTATTTGAGTTCTTAGAATAGCCCCCAGAAGCTAGCTAATTTATTTAGCAATGTAGGTGAAGTACTGTATGTTTAGGGAAAATTTTTAATAATAATATTATTATATTAATAGCAAAACTTTAGAATTTTACAATTTTATTGTGTAGCTATTGTTTAAAGAAAAACACATTTAATTACAGGAAGATAGAAAAACTGATATGAATAGATTTTATAGACTTTCCAAATAATCTATACTTGTCAATACAGATAATGCAAAAAAAAAAAAATAATAAAAACAAAATATAAATCATCTCACTAACCAGAAATATATACTCTTAATATAATGGTGTATTTATCTCCAAGATCGAAAATATATTTTTACACTGCAGTGTTTTGTATCTTGCTTTTCCCAATTATTGTTGTATTTTAATAACTTTGACTGTCAGCATGGATTATTTGTTTAATTTCACTTCAAATTCAAAACGTTTCCTTTCTTTAAAATAAATGTGCCATATTTTGTTTTGTTTTTCCTTGAATAGATTGTAAAATGAAGCAGAGACAGGAAAGAGAAGGGAATCAAGAGGGCAGAGTGAGAATGAGGATGACAGCAAGGAAGAGTTTAGGTGACAGTATGAAACTTACAGGAATCTTAGATATAAAAGATATCTGAGATATATTGAACAGGATTTGGAGCAGTCAACTTCAGAATATCAGGAATTGTAGGATTAGGGTCAAATGAGAATAAGTATCATCTTTCCCTACCTTGTCACTTGAATGATGACAAAAATGAATGCTTAGTGAGTTTAAGATCTTGTTTAAGGGGGTTGAGATTTTTTGAGGCAATACTAGAAAGGGAACTTAGGTCTGTTGTTTCTCAATCCTAATTTCCTTCCTTGAATCTTGGAAGTGTAGAAAAATGGAAGAGCAAGAATTGTGCACCATTCCCTTAAGGACTAAAAAAGCAAATGGTGGAAATGAGATAGTGGCTCTATGAATATCCTGAAATCAGGATTAGCCAGAGCTGGCTGGAACTCAGAAAAGTTAAGGAAAGTGGAAAGCAGAGCAGAGCAGTCCCTACTGGATGCAGAGAGGTGACGACTATGTACAAACCACCATCCTTAAGTGAATTTTTTTTTTAGCTCATGAACCATTTGCTTCAGAATCATAAAAATTCTAGAATGAATGCTACAATATATTGTTAACTTATCCATGTATATTAGTAAATGAGAAGACTGTAGAGTTAAACATTTGCCTATTTGATGGAAAGAAAGCCAACACTTATCACAATCAATCATGATTATCACATCATTTGTTAAATGGATAAATTATTGCATCCTTGAAGCAAAGTGCACTTATTCAAGGTATGATTCTAAAACAATATAAGCCTTATTTCTTTGGACATCAGTGTGATTAAGAGTCTATTGTTCTTTTTTACACCATTTTTTCAGTGGCCTTTTAAATTCTAGTATAAAGTTGGGACCAGTATTATTGTTGAGGGCGGAAGTAGAGTCAGAGGCTGGAAGATGGGAAATAAAAAATAAAGGGTTACAGTGAAATACTACAATATTTTAAAATTTTGTAAATGACTACTCTTCATTTGAAAAGCAAAAAACACTACCCTGAGTTGGAGCTTATATTTCATTATTTGAACCAATATCACTTCGCTTAATATCAAATTTACTTTTATTTGTTTCTCAAGAATCAGACCTCATATATTTAAAACTGGTTTTTAAATTTTTTTTCTTTGCTAAGACTCACCTTGACCTTATCCTGTCCCATGGACTTGAAGAACTTTCCAATGGATGTCCAGACCTGTACAATGCAGTTGGAGAGTTGTAAGTCACCACTCTTGAAATGATTGTCTGCTTTTTTCACCAATCTTTTGGTATGTCATTAAAGAGAATATACCCTTAAGACTCACTCTCTACCTACTTACCAACTCCCAATGTCCTAATGGAAAAACACGCAAAACTGTGTATGTGTGTGTCTCTGCATTTTACAAACAGAGAAACTGTTTGTAAAATGCAAAAAACACATTATCAATACAGCATAGACAGCCTTTCAAAGTAAAATGCCAAATAACTTGCCCTTCCTCAAAAACAAGCCTGATTTAGTAAGCTTTCCTTTGAAATGAAAATGTCTCCCGGGGAAATTAAGATTTTTAGTCATTAAATTAATGAGTCACTCTCTAATCATAAATTGCATTTCTTTCCATCTTATGCCCATATAGACCATCACACCTGAAGAATTCTGGCAGGAAGGGATAATTGCTTTAAGAACAAAACACACGGGCCTTAGGCAAAGGAGGATGCAAGAACAAGGGGCATACGATGAGATGGAGTAAGATCAAATAAGAGGCATCTCTCTTAGCTAAGCAATGGATATACAAAGGCATGGTAAAGCAAGTAGAAAAATCCCATCTACTTTGTTCCTTTTATGCTCTAGCCCTGATGCCACTGAAATCTTTGACACGTGCCATAAGTTGCTGATGCTTCCAAGGTAATGGGATTTTCAGTTGAGACCTGAAATTTTTTCTGGCTTGTTCTGTCAGTTTCTCTGTTTGTAAAATGCAGAGAATAACAAGTGCTACTGACCTAAAGGAATGTTAGGAGATTTAATGAGACAGGGGCAAGGATATACTTTTAACTTCTTGGTTTAGAAAAATAATACATGTAAAAAGATACATCAACTATAATTTAAAAAGAGGTAGTGACAGAGTTTCCTTCTGATCATTTAAAATCACTGCAGATTTTCCTTGAAACTTTCCATAGAAATAAACAAAGTAATGAAACATCTTTGTTTTTTAAAAGTTGTCATAGATAAAATGAGAATTTCTGATTTACAATAGGCTTTATGTATTCATTTTTCCCTATTGTCCCTCCTCTTGAGAAGAAAGTTGAGGAAAACATTTTCTTACATAATGATTACTTCTTTGTGTCTACTCTACTGTTCCAAACTCTCCTCTGCCTCAACCCAAGACTTTTATTTTCTCTGTAAAACAGTAGGTATAGTGGTCCAATGAAGCTCACCCAAAGCTTTAAAATCTTGAATCAGTAAATATGCTCAGTCCTTGCAGGACCAAGAAATAATGAAATCAAAAAAGCATCAATGTGGATGGAAAGAGTGGGAATTATTTTTTGCTTTTCTACCCCAATATAACTCTCCCCTTTCACATCTCTTTATCTCTGCTTTCTGCCCCATGCTGGACTTTTAGGGTAGCTGACAAGGACTATTATTGTGGTAACCATTGAGAAGCTCACCAGACAAGGACATGGGGTATTTGGAGAGCTTTGAGTATTTACTGAAAATACCTAGGATATCCCCATACAGAATTGCATTGGAAGAGATAGGTTTGCCATTCTCTTTTTGGACCACCAGTGCTTGTAAAGGGTCCTCTTTGTAACTCCTTGCTTTTCATGTTTTTATTTTTTTGTCTTTGAGCTGAAAAGGTAGTCCAAAGAAAGAACAAAGTAGATTCCAATTAAATTTGCCATTGATTTCTGGGTAGCTTTGGTGAGTCACTATCTCGCAGTAAATAAGAATAAGAATCCATAAACTTAATAAACATGCTAAGATTATTGACTAACCAAGACCTCACATAATATCCTCTGTCCTCATCATTCTCATTTTAAAAGTTCAAATATCACAAACAAAGGGGGGAGGGTAAAGAAATGGTGCATAAAAAAAGAGTAGCCTTCATTTCTGGGGTGCAGAAAGATGCGGAAGCAATTGAAAAACAATGACCTAGTTAGCAAGAGCTTGGAGACTGAGAGCTAACTTACTAAGCTAACAGTTTTACTTCAGATGATTCAAGTCATATAAACAATATGATCTTTCACAATAGAGAATCTATTTTACTTCACATTAATAATTGTGATGAGTGAACCCATTTAGCAAAACAAATGAATATTGTTAATTTACATATTCCACAATTTCCTCTTAGGTTACCTGCCTATAGCTTTCCCCACCTGTGCAAGTAAGACTTTAATATAAGCTTCCCAAAAGAACAACTAATAGACCCTAGGAGAAGGGCCAAGTTTGCAGTGGGAATGTTTTAGGCAGGCCCGTGATGAATTCATTCTCATTTTTTAAAAAAAGAATGGTTTTTCATTTGAAGTACTAAAGCTGGCACTGTGAATTCAATTGTCTTATTGGATTGCCAAAGACACAGCTCTTACAAGTAAAAACAATCTTCAAAGGATTTTTATGTGTGTTTATTTGTTTGTTCTTCAGAAAGAGTTAGTGAAGAAAGAGGCAGAAAAAAAAGAAGACTTTATAGATTCCATTCTCTCATTACACAGAGGGAAAAAAACACCCATAAATAGCTTGCTGCCTTCAGTTTCTTTGGCTCCAATGACATGTAGTTGTCGTGATGATTGCAGCTTTTTTATTAAGAATGGTCTTGAATTGATTGAGCATGTGTCGGTTTTAGACAGTTTCCTTGTTTGTTTCTTTCCATGGCTAGATCTTCAAGCTTTCTTGAAAAGACACATTCAATTTTTCACTGTGTTTTCTTTACTCCAGTTGGGTACACAATGAATGACCTGATATTTGAGTGGTTAAGTGATGGTCCAGTGCAAGTTGCTGAAGGATTGACCCTGCCCCAGTTCATTTTGAAAGAAGAGAAGGAACTTGGCTACTGCACAAAGCACTACAACACTGGTAAGTTCTCTTTCATCTTCTAAACCCAAGTGAGCTCCATTTGCAGCTTGGGGTATATATCCCATCACCTTAATTGCTGTACATTTACCAAGCAAATGGAGCTACATCCATGGCATAGATCAGATTTAGCTCAAAATCTTCTCAATAGATAAGATTCTTGTACCCTCTGGAATAGGTTAGCGAGCACAACAGATAATTTCCCCAGAATATAGAGAGAAGGAGAGAGGATGGGAAATTTTTTGCTACTCTTTTGCTGACCATCTGTTGTCAAATGAATCTGAGGAAAGGTGTAGGAGATCTCATTAGTGGTATGAAAAATAAAAATCATGGCCCCTTTTCTGGCATCCACTCTTGCCATTGGATCCTCAGGACAATTTGCACTTTCTGCCTTAGTGCAAGAGAAGGATAATAACATAGGTCTTTGTAAACCCAGAAATAGAGCTGTTGCGCTCTTTGGTACTGCATAGCAATAAGAGTTTGGATAAAAATCAGCTGGCGGGAATTCAGCTGGCTCTAAAGTCATGTGTTATCAGCGATACTGACAGACACATGGTGAGGGGTAACTTGAGGTGGTGGCAACAAGGGGGCATCTCCTGTTGCCTAGAAGATTATGTAAAGCTATTGGCTTTTCCTATGCCCGGGTCTTCAATACCATGCAACTGATCATGGAGTGACAATTAAGACATGTCGGTTTGTCCAGTGACTAGTCCAGGTCCCTTGCTGAGGAGGATGGTTTATGCGAACTTGTTTTAGCAGTCAACAGTGACTTTCTGTAAAATAAGAAAAGCCCAATTCCAAGGTGTGCTTCCTGACCAAGAGGAATTCTATCTCTTATAATTTGTACGGACTAAGTGAAATTACCTTCTGGGGTTCTAACTCCAAGCCAATCAAAAAATAAAAAAGTGAGAAGAGAATGTCTACCTCTTAATAGTGTGTTAAAATTTTGATATCTTTATATGAACTCTTCTATAGGCAAAGTAACACTGCAAATATTTTCTAAGAATATTCTAAATGTCCTCAAGCAATTATCCAGAAGGCTAGGAAATTTGTACAATGACAATATTTTTTCTTTTTATTAATAACACAAAGATAGATACACAGTTATTTAAATACTTTTAGAGTTTTATGTAAACTTTACTACTTAGGAGAGGATGTTTCAATTATTATATTGTATATATCATATGTTATATATTACATGCTATATAGTATATGCTATATGTATATGCGATATGTTGTATATTATGTGCTATACACTACATATTATAACCCCACAAAATTTGAATATTTTATTTGCAGTGGTCAATTTACGTCAGTATTGCAAATTCTGAAGCTCTGTCTAATTAAGCTGCAACAAGCACAGATTTTAAAAAACTCAATATGCCATATGGTTTTGGTCCAACGATTCTTTAGATCACACATTCTCATGCTATTATTATCATTATTATCTCACAGTAATTATTTCCATTACTGGTTGAGTTGGAGAAGAAGAGTTGAATTGGTTATGTAGGGTGAGCATTTTGTGCAATGTTCCAAATCCATCTGCAGTAGTCATTTAAAAAAATAAAGTGGGATGCTAGAATTGGAAAGATAAATTCAAATTGGACTTTAATCATTTCCTGCCTCCAGGAAAGTTTACCTGCATTGAAGTCAAGTTTCACCTGGAACGCCAAATGGGATATTATTTGATTCAGATGTACATCCCCAGCCTGCTGATAGTCATTTTATCATGGGTCTCCTTTTGGATAAACATGGATGCAGCCCCTGCCAGGGTTGCACTGGGCATCACCACAGTCTTAACAATGACCACCCAGAGTTCAGGCTCCAGGGCATCTCTGCCAAAGGTAAGAAATCTTGCTTGACAACAAATGACCTGAGAGGCTTACCAAAGGTCTTGTGAGCGGGAGAATTTGTGAAGACAGAAATGTTTACCATTGTATGCACTGTTGTAGATGCGAATGAAATAAGAGAACAAAAAGCTTTATTCATTCCACTTTCAATGAGCAGTAGGGCTGCTTCCATGTTTTTGCTACTGTGAATAGTGCAGCTATAAACATGTGTGTGCAGGTGTTTTTTTGGTAGAACAACTTATATTCCTATGGCATATTCCCAGGAAGGGATCATATGGAAGGTTAATTTTTAGTTTTTAGGAATTGTCACACTGCTTTCCATAGAGGTTTAACTAGTTTGCACTCCCACCAATAGTGTAGAAGTGTTCTCTTTTCTATGCACCCACATCTATTGTTTTTGACCATCCTTACTGGAGTTAGGTGGTATCTCATTGTGTTTTGATTTGCATTTCTCTGATGATTAGTGAGGTTGAGCATTGTCTCATGTATCCATTGGATGCTTTTTTGTCTTCTTTTTTGAAAAGTGTCAATTCATGATGGAGTATTACACAGTCATAAAGAAGAACAAAATCATGGACTTCACAGCAAATTGGATGGAGTTGGAGACCACCATACTTAGTGATCTATCACAGAAGCAAATAACTAAATGCTGCATGTTCTCACTTATAAGTGGGACCTGAACATTAATCATATTAGCACAATGGCGAGATCAGCAGTCATGGGGTACTACCAGGAAAGGGAAGGATGGAGGGGAGCATGTGACAGCACAAAGAATACCTGGTCTTTACTGGGGGAAGTGAGGGTCAGCTGGAGGCCCAAACTTTACCTGCATGCAGGCTACTTGTGTAGTTAATCCTTCTTTGTACCCCACATCTTCATAATAAATAAAATTTAAAACAGAATCTCCGTATTATAATGAGATTATACTATATGCCCAATGCACCATGTAATAGACAGTCCCCTAAATGTAAGATATTACACTATGTGCCTAATTTACCTCTTTGAACACCTCTTGCCAACTGTAATAAAACAGAATTAAATAGAAGACTGGCAAAAAAACAAAGAGAGAGAGAACAAAATGTTGAGTTTTAGAGCATCAAGACTCTGAGAGCATGGGGGACCCTCAAATTATATCAGTTAGAGGAAAGGGGAATTGGGATTGAGAGAGAAGGGTGTGAATGGAGGCAGAAACATGGCCTGGGGATTCTAAGAGGCTTTTGAGTGCTTTTGACCTCAGTTGTTTATGAGCCATGAAACTTGCAGGAATTGGAGTGAGATTGATGCAATTTATGCTGCATTGTCAAGTATTCATTGGTAAGATTATTGCAATTCATATGCTCAGTGAAGTCATTTAAAGTAATAAAAGCTTGAATTAGGCTTCTGGAAATTTACACAGAAAAGCCATATCACTGAATATATGTAAGAAATGAAAGAATGTACAACACTAGGGTAAAGCAAATCAGATACATGAATCTTTGCTATGCCTTAATTTCCTTTAATGGCTGATATGCTACTGTTTTTGGATGATACAATTACTTAAAGAAGAAACAATGGAGTCACTCAAGAAAATTCCAGAAACTGTGGCAGAATGATAGAGGATTGTGGGGTGTATATCAGGGACACATAGACATTTTATAGCACCTCGAATCATAATCTATAAGTGGCTGTGTAATCTATTTTTATGTAAGGCGGGACCTCTGCCTTTATAAATATTGCTCAAGCAAGTGATGATAAACGCCCTGCTTGTGAAATGCCCCAGCACCCCAGAAGTGTGCCTATGTGTGCTTCACTGAGTAAATTGAGCCATCGGCTTCAGTTGTCCAGGAGTGTGAGTTTAATTTAACATTCAGTGTATACTGTCTCATAGTGGTTGAGCAGTCTTTCCAAAACCCAGTTCCAGAAAATAATTGAGATGTAATCCTGTATTCTTTCTGGCTTGAGCTTATGTT
The DNA here is from genome assembly GCA_963574415.1 of Tarsius wallacei. Classification (NCBI taxonomy): domain Eukaryota; kingdom Metazoa; phylum Chordata; class Mammalia; order Primates; family Tarsiidae; genus Tarsius; species Tarsius wallacei. Next base: position 12,863 of record CAUYQG010103624.1, read on the forward strand.
TGGTTGTGCTATATTTGACATAGTGAGAAATGTTAGATCATGTTCCATATTATCTCCTATGTCTGGAAGATACGATGACATATGGACAAAATCTGTGGCTATAATGGAGGTGGACTGAATACTGGAAAAGTAGTTACACAACTTATTAAGTCCCATGCCTCCAAAAATAAATATTAGGTTTTCTGTGCTTGTAGAGAAAGGAATAGAGCTATCACTGAAACTTATCTTCTGGAATAACAAATAGTATAATGCACCTGTGTTGTATTTCTATTAGAATACAGATATCAGAAATACTAACAACTTTTTTTAGCTATATAATCACAGATCAGTTTTATCTGATAGTAATTCTAATCTACTCTCTGTCCTCCCCAAATAGGTTCATTTGCTTATTTCTCGTTAGTTATCAGTTATTGCCATCATTGCATGCCATGCCATTAAACTTCAGGATGCACAAACATATATTTTACAATTTAATAGACAGTTAAAACACTAGTGACAAATTGTGAGCAGATAATGTCAAAATATAAGACATTTATCTTCCAACTGATCATTGCTATGAAAAGAGTAGCCATTTATTTTCAAAATGAGTGCCTGCATCTGTATAAATGTGTTATTCATTCTATGAGGCTGTTATGATCCTGCATCAATGGTCAAAACTATTGCTAAATAAATGGTCATTGATCAATTATCTTTGTATGTAAAGCAATCAGGAATTCAGATAAACCAAAAGAGGATACGATCAAAAATTATTTTGTACTTGGCTCTGAACTGATAGTGGTTATCCTTTAGCCACCAGCAGGTTTGTCTGCCTACATGTACTTTTCTTAGGATATTATTAAACGTTTGCTCTCAACTGACTGTGAGAAAATGTGACTCATATGGAAGTGATGAAAAACCAAAATAAGATAAAAAATGAGTCATAGAAAATAAAGAATTGACCATACACTTACTTATACATACACATGCATATAAATACTCATTTTAATTTATAAACACTGCAATCCCAGCCCAAATACTCCACTGTGCTGATTGTAAAGTTGATGCAGGGCCTACTGCAACACCCTGTACAGAGTATATATGCACATTGCACTTTAAACGTAAGACATGTCTGCATTGAAAAGCTAGAAAACACAGAAAACATCATTAACAGTAACCATCAGCAAATAACTGTTGTTAAGACTTTGGTATAATTCCTTCCAGTCTTTCTATTCATATTTGTGGGCAAACCCACTTACATGCACACAACAGAAAATTGAGATCAGACTTTTATAAAATTCTATGCAATATGCCATTTCCGATGGCATTAAAAATCTATTATAGACATAATTTTTAATGACTCCATAATAGTCTATCTGAACATCATTAATTATCACTTATTTAACAATCTTGGATATTTAGGATTTTCTCTTTTTTGCTTATAATTATACATATATATTTGCATATGAGTATATCACTGTGTTCTAGAAGACATATGTATTTGTATAGTTTTTAAAAAATATTTATTTCTTCTTTTTTGTTCTATTTTTTAAAATTTTATTTTAAAGATGTGGGGTACAATTCAGGATTAGGTATACAAGTGGTCATCATACAGGTAAAGTTTTGGCCTCCCTTTGGTCCCCACTTTGCCTAGTTTGAGATCAGGTACACTTAATGATGTTGTGTTCCCCCCACCTCCCACCCACGCATCCCAGCAGTATCCTGCTACTGCCAATCCCTTTCTCATAGTATTATGGTAAATGTTCAGGGTCCGCTTATGAGTGAGAACATGTAGTACTCTGTTCTTTGTTTCTGAGATAGATCATTGACTGTCATAGACTCTAAATCCGTCCAAGTTGCTGCAAAGTTCATGTTTGTCTTTCTTTATGTCTGTGTAATATTCCATCATGTATATGTACCCACCACATTTTTTTAATCCAGTCCAGTTTCAATGGGCAGCGCAGATGGTTCCATGTTTTTGCTATTGTGAATAGAGCTGCAGTAAACATGTGTGTACAGGTATCTTTTTTGTAGAATGATTTGAGTTCCTCCAGGTATATTCCCAGAAAGGGTATTGCTGGGTCATATGGAAGGACAATTTTTAGTTCTTTTAGAAATCGCCACACTGTTTTCCACAGAGGTTGTACTAGTTTACACTCCCACCAACAGTGTAGAAGTGTTCCTTTTTCTCTGCATCCTCGCCAGCATCTGTTGTTGTTTGTTTTTTTAATGATGGCCATTCTTACTGGGGTTAGGTGGTATCTCAGTGTGGTTTTGATTTGCATTTCTCTGATGATGAGTGAGGCTGAGCACCTTTTCATGTGTCTGTTAGCTGCTCGTATACCTTCTTTTGAGAAGTGTCTATTCATGTCTTTTGCCCACTTTTTAATGGGGCTGTTTGTTTTTTTTCCTTTTGGCACATTTGAGTCCCTTGTAGATCTTGGATGTTAGGTCTTTGTCCAATATACAGTTGGCAAATATTTTTTCCCCATTCTGTGGGCTGTCTCTCTACTCTCTTGATGGTTTCTTTTGCTTTGCAGGAGCTTTTCAGTTTGATGGGGTCCCAATTGTCTATTATCTCTTATAGCATGGGCACTCGGGGTTTTGATCAAGAATTGGTTGCCAGTCCCAATTTCCATAAGGGTGTCTTCTGCATTTTCTAAGTTTCTTATAGTTTGAGGTTTTGCATTTAGGTCTTTGATCCATTTAGAATTGATTTTTGTGTATTGTGATAGGTAGGGGTCCTGTTTCAATCTTCTGCATGTGAACAGTCAGTTTTCCCAGCAACATTTACTGAGTAGGTTCTCCTCTCCCCAGTGGTTGTTGATGGGGGCTTTGTCGAAGATAAGTTGGTTGAAAAATTGAGGTTTTGCTTCTGAAATCTCTATCCTATTCCATTGGTCCATCTGCCTATTTTTGTACCAATAACAGGCTATTTTGATTATTGTAGCCTTATAATAAAGTTTAAAGTCTGGAAGTGTGATATCTCCTGCTTTGTTTCTTTTGCTAAGGATTCTTTTGGCTATTTGTGGTCGATTATGTTTTCATATGAATTTATGTGTTGTCATTTCCAGGTTTGAGAACAATGATGTTGGTAATTTAATGGGTATTGCATTGAATCTGTAGATTGCCTTTGGTAGGATGGACATCTTAATGTTGATTCTTCCTATCCATGAGCATGGAATATTTTTCCATTTGTTTGTGTCTTCTTGGATTTCTTTCAGCAGTGTTTTGTAGTTTTCATTGTAAAGGTCTTTCACTTCTCTGGTTAGGAAGATGCCAAGGTATTTCATTTTTTGTGTGTGTGGCTATTGTGAATGGGATTGTTCTTTTTATTTGGTTCTCTGCCTGCTTGTTGTTGGTGTATAAGAATGCACCTGTCAAGCTGGGCTTGGTGGCTCAGCCTATAATCCCGTGCTTTGGGAGGCTGAGGTGAGTGGATTGCCTGAGCCCGCAGGCTCGAGATCCACCTGGGCAACTTGGTGAGACCTCATCTCCACAATAAATCAAAAATTAGCCGGGCATGGTAGCGCATGCCTGTAGTTCCAGCTACTTGGAAGGCTGAGGCGGAAGGATCACCGGAGCCCAGCAGGTCGAGGCTGCAGTAGCCGGGAGCGGCCACTGCCCTCCAGTCTGGTTGAAATTGTGTCAATCCAACTAAAAAAAAAAAAAAAAAAAAAAAAAGAATGCACCTGTCTTTTGCATATTTATTTTGTACCCCAAGACTTTACCAAAGTCCTTTATTAGTGAAAGCAGGTTTTTGACAGATCCTCTTGGGTTTTCGAGATATAGGAACATATCATCAGCAAAGAGGGATAACTTAACTTCTTCTTTTCCTATTTGGAAACCCCTAACTTCCTTCTCTTGTCTAATTGCTCTAGCTAGGACTTCCATCACAATGTTGAACAAGAGCATTGAGAGTGGACAGCCTTGTCTTGTTCCGGTTTTCAGGGGAAATGTTTCCAGTTTCTGTCCGTTTAGCAATATGCTGGCTGGGCGTGGTGGCTCAAGCCTATAATCCCAGCAGTTTGGGAGGCCGAGGCAAGAGGATTGCCTGACTCTGCGGGTTCAAGACCAGCCTGGGCAACATGGTGAGACCTTGTCTCTACAATAAATCAAAAAATTAGCCAGGTGTGGTAGTGCACGCCTGTAGTTCCAGCGACTTGGAACACTGAGGCAGAAGGATTGCCTGAGCCCAGCAGGTCGAGGCTGCGATGGCGGGGAGCATGCCACTGCACTCCAGCCTGGGCGACAGAGTGAGATTCCTACTCAAAAAAAAAAAAAAATCAATATGCTGGCTGTGGGTTTATCATAGATGGCACTTACTACTATGAGGTCTGTACTTTTTATGCCTAGGTATTTGAGGGCTTTTATCAAGAAATGATGCTGGATTTTATCAAAAGCTTTTTCTGCATCTAATGATATGATCATGCAGTTCTTGCTTTTACATCTGTGGATGTATTTAATTACATTTATGATCTTGCAGATGTTGAACCAGCCCTGCATCTTGGGGATGAAGCCTACTTGGTCACAGTGGATGGTTTTTGAAATGTGTTGTTGGATCTGATTTGCTAGAATCTTGTTGAGAATTTTTGCATCTTTGTTCATTAGGAATATTGGTCTGTAGTTCTCTTTTTTGTTGTTGTTGGATCTTTGCCCGGTTTGGGTATCAGTGTGATGTTAGCTTTGTAAGATGACTTGGGGAGAATTCTTTCTTAATTGACTGGAATACTTCCTATAGGACTGGTATCAGCTCCTTCTTGTATGATTTGTCGAATTCCATTGGAAAGCCGTCTGGTCCAGGGTTTTTTGGGTTTTTTTGTAGGTAGTTTTCTTATGACAGAGTCAATTTCCTGGGTCTATTTAGTGTCTCAATGTCTTCTTCTTTCAACCTTGGGAGGTTGTGTGATCTCAGAAAGTCCTCCAACTCATTTAGGTTATCAAGTTCATTTCCATACAGGTGTGCATAGTAATCTCTGATAATCTTTTGTATTTGGAGGGGGTCAGTTGTGATTTGATCTTTTGTATTTCTGATTGTGTTTACTTGGGCTTTTTCTCCTTTTCTTCGTCATCCTGGCTAGGGGTCCATCAATCTTGTTTATTCTTTCAAATAACTAGCTTTTTGTTCTGTTGATTTTTTTCTATGATTTTTTTGTCTTCTATGTCCCATATTTGAGGCTTTTACTTTGGTGATCTGAATTATTCTGGTAAAGTTAGGATTTTGGTGGTCTTGTGTTTCCAGCTCCCTCAGGTGATTTATTAGGCTGTTAAGTTGTGATCTTTCCATTTTCTTGTTGTGTGTTCATAGAGATATAAATTCCCCTCTTAGAATTGATTTCATGGCATCCCAGAGGTTTTGGTAAGATGTTTCTTTGTTTTCACTTGTTTCCTTTGTTTTATTTTGATAATTATAAATACATTTGCATATGAGTATATCACTGTGTTCTAGAAGGCATATGTCTAGTTTTAAAAATTTATTTAATTTGCAATGAAAAAAAAGAATGAACTGGGGGTAATTCGAGTGAATGAGGGAGCTCTGTGGGAAGATGTTTGATGGCATGCATGTTCTACACGGTAGAAACTTTGTCTTGTTCATTGTGTCAACGTCAATGCCTAGAACACTATGTGGCTTAGACTAGATGATCAATATATCCTTATTAAATGAATAAATAAATAACGAGCATGTTTCCCCATGTGAGACCATGGAGTAGAGTTGACTTGAAGCAGAATCTGTGGGTAAAAGTTATACAGAAAAAATAACAGTTTTAACATACAGAAGAATCTTATAATAATATGGCATGCACTATAAAGGAATGAAATTTCTCTAAAGGAGTATGCCCTCTTTTCCAGAAATTCTCAAGCAGACTTTGGGAAGTTAAGAATATATTAATGAAGGTAAATTTTTGAAATATAGGCAGATCTAGACCTAAATTTTGGAGTCCCCACTTTACTCAACTTCTCTAAGCATGTTTCCTCATTTCTAAAATGAGACCATCAGACCACATAAGGTGGTTCATGCCTGTAATCCCAGCACTTTGGGAGGCTGAGGTGGGAGAATCACTTGAGCCTGGGAGTTTGAGACCACCCTAGGCAACACAGTGAGTCCTCATCTTTACATAAAAATCAAAAAATTAACTGGGTATGTTGGCACATGTTTGCAGTTCCAGCCATTCAGGAGGTTGAGGTGGAAGGATCACCTGAGCCCAGAAGTTTGAAGCTGTGGTGAGCTGTGATCATGCCACTGCACTCTAGCCTGAGCAAGAGTGAGACCCTGACTCAAGAGAGAGAGAGAGAGAGAGAGAAAGAGAGAGAGAGAGAGAAAGAGAGAGAAGAAGGAGGAGGAGGAGGAGGAGGAAGAAGAAAAGAGAAGATAAAGAAAAAGAAAGAGAACATTATTATCTACTCCCTTAACAAATTAAATGAGGATGAAATGAGGCACTGCTTTTAAAAATTGTTGAGAGCCCAATTTGTGTACATCGTAGGCACTCAACTTATTCTGGTTATTTTTGTTGTTATTGTTCCCTATCTATAACATAGTAGAAAAGACTGTTCCATGAGATGGGATGTTATATTAGAAGACTCATAAAAGGTCTTATGAATACAGGATTCTCTGTTCTTCGGATGGCCTGTTATTTGATTATAGTTGTGCTATCAATGAGATGAACCAAAGTTTATCATGTGCACGTGTGTACATGATACAATGCCCTCTGTATCTGCAGGTTTCCCATCTGCAGTTTCAACCAACCGTGGATCAAAAATATTTTTTAAAAAGCAATAAAAATAATACAAATAAAAGAACCAGTACAGTATAACAACTATTTGTATAGCTTGACATCATATTATGTATTATAAGATGATTTAAAGTATACAGAAAGATGTGTGTAGTTTACGAGTAAATACTATGCCATTTTATATAAAGAGACTTGAGCAACTGCAGATTTTGGTATCCAAAAGAGTCCTGAAACCAATTCCCTGTGGTTACCAAAGGACTACTATGTATGTATACACACATGTGTGTTTTTTGTATGCAGCCAGCTTATCGAATGGGTTAAACTCCAGAGAGTCTGAACAAGCAATGACTCTATTTTCCCCCAATCTCTGCCATTAAACATCCTCACCTGGCTCTGTCTTCCCTGCTCCTGAAGCATAATTCAGGATTCTACAGAATCTGTCATTACATGCCATGCCATTAGACCCAGAATGCACAAGTGTATATTTTACAATTTAATAGAGAGTTAAAGTATTGGTAACAAACACCTTAGAAGAGTCCACTATTAGACTTTTAAAAATCATCTAGTCTGAAGCAAAATTTTAGTCTCACTCAAAATTCAATGCTCTTTTCCTCCCTTGCTCCCAGCTCAGGCCTGGCTTTTGTCTTGATGGTGTACAGCAATATATGCCTTCACATTTCCTCCCTTGCATTGCCAGGTTATTTTTATTTTTATTTTTTAAAAATGTGGGGTACAATTCAGGGTTAGGTATACAAATGTTGATTATGCAGGTACCCTTGTTGATGAGGTGCACCCCTCCCTTCCCTAGCAGTTTCCCTCAACTACCAATCCCACCCCCACTCCCCTGGCAGTTTCCCACTATTGCCAATCCTTTTCTTATAGTATTATGATAATTGTTCAAGGTCCACTTATGAGTGAGAATGTATGGTACTCTTTTCTTTGTCTCTGAGGTAGATCACCTAGTATGATCAACTCTAAATCCATCCAAGTTGCTGCGAAGTCCATATGTTTGTTCTTCTTCATGGCTGCATAATATTCCATTGTGTATATG
>CAUYQG010103627.1:0-17483 GCA_963574415.1 Tarsius wallacei
TTTTTTTTTTGAGTTGGAGTCCACTGTCACCCAGGCTGGAGTGCAGTGGCTGCTCCCAGCTACCGCAGCCTCGACTTGCTGGGCTCCGGCGATCCTTCCGCCTCAGCCTTCCAAGTAGCTGGAACTACAGGCGCACGCTACCACGCCCGGCTGATTTTTTGATTTATTGTAGAGATGAGGTCTTGCTTGCCCAGGCGGGTCTCAAACCTGTGGGCTCAGGCAATCCACTCACCTCAGCCTCCCAAGGCGCGGGATTACAGGCTGAGCCACCGAACCCGGCCGTCTCGTGGGTTCTCACTGCGTGCAGCTCTCTTCTGTTTGGTGCTCTGTTCTGTGACCTTTAGTTGCCTTGGTCTCCCTGGATGCCCAGCTTCATTTTCTCAATTCATGGAGTTGACTGGCTCCACCTGGATTTTCTTTTCTCTAGCCAGAACTTGGAGCTCTTTTAAGGCAATAAGCTGTAGCAGTCATAGGGATCACTCTCCTCACCTAATATACATACATGCTAGAAACAATTGGGAAAAAAGAAAAAAAGAAACATAAGTTGGCGGGGCGCGGTAGCTCATGCCTGTGATCCTAGCTCTTTGGGAGGCTGAAGTGGGAGGATTGCTTGAGCCCAGGAGTTCAAGGTTACAGTGGGCTGTGATCTTGCCACTGTACTCCAGCCTAGGCAACAGAGTGAGACCCTATCTCCATTGAAAATAAATAAATACATAAAGAAACATCACTTAGACACTGAACATCAGATGTTGATAGTAAGAGGTTCTGTTAAATGAATGAGGCAAAATTGGCAACTTGGTCCTTGTTTTTCACTGTTTTATATTTAGAGAAGGAGTTTGTTATCATAAATTGATCTGTGACAAATATCTAATTGTCTGTCCTCAATCTGAATGTGTTCATGTGTTCACAAAGAAATTACATTTAAAATATCTTTAATCAGAAAAATAAGAAAAAACTAGTATTCAGTGGGTATAAATTGTAATGTATAGAGACAGAAACAAATACTATGTGTTTATTAAGTCAATAATTTTAAAATACTATGGACTAACTTGGAATTGATTTGGCTGAAAGATCTGGGAATGTGTGAACTGTAACCTGCCTATAAAAAAATAAGCCAATTTGATACGTTTGATATACAATGTTAAGAAATCCTGTAAGCTGGGCTCCGTGGCTTAGCCTGTAATCCTGCGCCTTTGGGAGGCTGAGGTGAGTGGATTGCCTGAGCCTGCGGGTTCAAGACCCGCCTGGGCATCTCTACAATAAATCAAAAAATTAGCCCGGCATGGTAGCGCGCGCCTGTAGTTCCAGCTACTTGGAAGGCTGAGGCGGAAGGATCACCGGAGCCCAGCAGGTCGAGGCTGCAGTGGCCGGGAGCGGCCACTGCACTCCAGTCTGGGCGACAGAGTGAGACTCCAACTCAAAAAATAAAAAATAAAAAATAAATAAATAAAAGTAATAAGGCAGTTGAATGGGATAATGCATCAGTAAAAAAGGTTTATATAAAAAAGCAGGGTAGAAACGATTCTATACATTGAGAAGCAACAGTTTTACCTTTTTAAAATAGTGTTGATTCCACTTCTAAGGACAACAACAACAATTTGATAAAACTAGAAGAAATGGAATTAAGTCTCCCTTTATGCCAGAAAAAGGAACATGTGAAGACCCACACCACTTCAATCCCATTTTCCCAAGGGATGATGTGGGGAAAATGCAGCCCAGCCGACTGGTCCAAAATAGTGGTTCCCACCAGGGACCCTGCCAAATTTGCAAATGCTCAGGGCTCATCCCAGATCAGCTCAGTTAGAAACTCTAAAGGCTGGGTCTAGAAACTTGTGTTTTAAGAAGCCCTCTGGGTGATCCTAACATAAGGTAAAGTTTGAGAATTACTGTCTTAGCTTATTTTCAGTCAAGAAAATAATATCTGAGGAATATGGGTGGGGCAGATAGTTGCCCTTAATTAGATCATAGCCAGCCAAGCCTTAAATCAGACTCTGAAACAAAACAGCTGCAGAATCACAGCCACTATTATAACACAGCCTGAGGAGGCTTAGAACTGACTAACACCACGACAGAAATAATCACCTGCAGAAGCTGGAGGCCCCTGATGGTCACTGGTGATGTTTGATGCTTTAATCACAAAGTTGTTTACAAAATAACCCTGGATTCAAAGGACAAGCAATCTGCCAGGGAAAAATTCCAATTATATTTTGAAAGAAAATTCATGGAGTGTTCCATATTTAAAAAAAAAAAAAAGAAAGAAAGTACATGGAAAAGAAGAATCGCACCGGCATCCTCTGATGTATCCTGCACTGCCTTTTAAGGCTGTTTCTTGTTTGGTTCATCTATTTTTCCAAAACAAAATGAACTTTGGCCTTATCCCCAACAATAATGGTTTGATTACAGAGAGAGAGGGCGAATACGAGAATACTCTTTCAAAGCATGTCATTTCATCATCTGATGTTTAAGAGAGCTAGAAAAAAAACCGAGATGTTAAAATGACAGAAATGAAACTTAGCCCAGAGACCAGTGTCTGACGGAGCTTTTTGGCCCCTGTCAAAAGGATATTTAACAAAGCTGCCACATTCAAAATACCAGCAGACCATCACGAGCCTCTGTAACACCTGATGTCAAAAACGAATGATTTCATGATGGACAGGCGCTTGATCCCTGACACGTGCAACATGCAGAAGGCACAGCACTTTGCCAGGGCTTGGCGGGTTTGTGTTAAAAACGTTTTCATGCACGGAGCTTCCTGATGGGGATCCTTGACTCCTCAGAGAAACCCTTGTGAGCCCTGGGGGGTGGGAGGCAGTGCTGCCTACCTTTATTCATGTACTCGGTCACGATGTAGATGGGCTCCTCGGACACCACCGCGTACAGCTGGACCAGTTTGTCGTGCTTCAGCTTCTTCATGATCTGCGCCTCCTCCAGGAAGGACTCGGGGGACATGGTGCCTGGCTTGAGCGTCTTTATGGCTACTTTTGTGTTTCCATTCCAGGTACCTGCAAACATCCCACAACACTAAGTCAGACCAAAGATCCTCTTTTGACGGGAGGAAAAAAGTTTCTGACCAACAGCTATTTGCATCAAGTTAAATTTTAAGTTTAAAAAACTTAATATAGCTCTTGTTGAACAAAGGCAGTTAATTGCAAGGACTCTGTCAAGTATTTTGACAGGAAAACTGTGTCTACTTTCGGCTATGGACACTTATGGCTATGTTAAGGTTTGTAATTCATCTACTTTTTTTCTTATTTTGAGACACACCACTCTTTTTCTGGCTCAGTCATATAATTACAAATTTATACCAAAAGCTCTGAGCCCATGTTTATAGTGATAAAAGTCTAGGGGTTAGAACAGGCCTGGCCATCCAACAGTCGTCCCTCAGGTAGTGAGCACAGAAGAAATAAGATTATTTAAGTTTATGGGATGTGCCATTTAAGAAATTTGGCAATGCACTGAGGACATCTGGAAATCACCCCAGCCTCTCAATTGTCTGTTATGGACGAGTGACTTGACTGAGTCCTTGCACAGCTGAGCCCACATGCTGACGAGCACTGGTGAGGAGTTCAGGACCCCTTGCCAGGACTCCAACCAGGTAAGGCAAATTCCTTAGGTTACTGATGTCAGCCACGACAAGAGTAATGGCTTCTATCAGGAGGACTGGGGAATGAACAGCAGCTGAGAGGGAGCAGAAATGTCTAAACTGAACATGTTTAAAAAATCTAGTAAATTGGAAGGCAAGACCTGGTTTAAAATCATCATCAGTTATCTCATCTGTAAAATACAGAAATGGGACTGGGCTATCTTTTGTCTCTTTCGGCCCCAATATTGAAAAAGTAAAACCTAGGTTGTATATGTAGTCCATTATTAGATCCGTGACTTTAGAGAGCAACTTTATAAAGGGGAAACATTCTGCTAATTGACATTATTTTCTGTTTGAAAAAGATGACTGGTTTAAATTAAGATTTATTTTTATATTTAATGTAATTGATTTTAGAATTTAAGAATTCTGTAAATTGAAGCAATTTTTGTTATCCTATTAAAAACATGTTTCATAGAATTACAAAAATATAAACTATGAAAAAAACAAGTGGCTTAAAGAAGAGTTAATTTAAATCTCATAGAACATTTGCCCACCAAGTGTACATGGGAAATTTGAAAATTTGTAAGTGATCTTTGTTATTTAAATGTTAGCACACAACATTTTATTTTTTTTATTTTTTTTGAGTTGGAATCTCACTCTGTCGCCCAGACTGGAGTGCAGTGGCCGCTCTCAGCCACTGCAACCTCGACCTGCTGGGCTCCGGTGATCCTTCCGCCTCAGCCTTCCAAGTAGCTGGAACTACAGGCATGCGCAACCACGCCCGGCTAATTTTTTTTTAATTTATTGTAGAGATGAGGTCTCACCAAGTTGCCCAGGCGGGTCTCGAACCCGTGGGCTCAGGCAATCCACTCACCTCAGCCTCCCAAGGCGCGGGATTACAGGCTGAGCCACTGAGCCCGTAGCTAGCACACAACATTTTAAATACAGCGAAATCTTCCTCTCTAGTACCAGGCTGGTTAATTACATAGATATCCATCCTGATTCTAGCGGGCATGCTGTCTTTTGTTAAGTGGGAAACAAAATGTGAATGGTATGTGTAATGATTTAAAGCTGACAATTATAAAGCTTGAAAATAAATTTTCTTGTAGGGTCCAGTTCTTCCTGATTAAAATCCTCAGGACCCACAGTTTTGAAACAACAGGTACCCGTCTACAAGACTAGAAGGAAGCAAGAAGGAGGGTTCTGTAAGCATCAATACTGTCTTCTTGACAGATGTAGCTGGGTGGGGCCAAAGTCTGTGTATCCCTAAGCAAAGCTGCTACTGGCCCAGAGGATTATAAAACAGTTTCAAGGGCACAGTACTGTTGGCCTTATTAGTGATAACCAATAAAGAAATGTGTGTGTGTCTATTGAACACTTATTGTCTGCAAAGGACTTTAAACATATTATCTCGTGTCATTCTAAAATCAATCCTATGAAGCAAGTATCACTCTAATTTTACAGATGAAAAAACTGAGCTCAGAGAGGTTAATAAGCCTCTTGCTCACAGTTAATCAGCTGGTGAGGATTCACACCCAGGCACACAGAGCAAAATGCCCATGGTCTTCCTTATGGCTGTCAATGTGTGGTGTCTTACCTTCCCGCCTCTTAGGAGAGGAAGCCTCAGATTCACAGTGCACTGTTTCCTGTCCTGCGGGTGCCTTAATTCACCACAAGAAGCAGGACAGCTGCGCACAGCAAGGGGTTCCCATGTTCTGAAAATCTGGATGACCTGTGCCCATCTAGTCATCCAGGAAAAGTGTCTTTGTGCAAAATCATCCTTTAACTGGCTTTGAGATGCAGCTGAAACGCAATGTGCCCTCTGCCTTACCAAGCCACACTTCAGCGAAACACCCCTGACCCAGCTTCTCCTCCAGACACAACGATTCACGTGCAACTTCCCAAGCATCTTTAGCCAGTCCAGAAGTTTGTGGGGTACAACTCGATGCAATCACAGTTAAGTTAAAACACAAACCATCAGCTTTCTCTATAGGAAAAGGAATTAATAAAGAAAACACAGTCCTTATAATCCATAATCATGCATGCACTGGAAAGATGGAAGGTGACATTTGGCAAATGCTTGCCTTCAGAAATGAAGGACAAGACTGTCTATGCAGGCTGGGGCCTTCCTTGTGCCATTTGCCGGTTTATGGATTGAGGCTCCTGAAATTGTACAATCTGAGCCATTTGCCAAATTTGCCTGCTTGTCATCTCTTTTCTAAAAATTCCAGAATTTTAAAACCAAAATCAAAATTCTCATTCCCCTCTATAAGGAATCAAACATTCTTCCTGGGTGTAATGCCTTTATTTTCACCTTCCATCTTTGATGTTTGGGTTTTCCCAAATGAGGAAGCCAAGAGGAGAGTAATTGAGTCTCAGCGTACCCATCCATACTTCCCCAAACTGCCCATTTCCCAGTCTCTTGATCAACTGCAGGGATTCTCGAGGGATTTCCCAGACATCTTTGGTTTTGACAGACAGATCGGTAAGCCTTGGCATCCCTTTGTGACAGGGAACGACTAGGCGGCAGCAGAGGCCTGCGGCTCTCTCTGATGGAGCAGGTGGCAGCGGGCAGGGAGAGAAGAGCAGAACATGTAACAATAGCACTCACAGGTTACACCCGCACCGACGCTGCTTGCGGGGGCTACATCAACAGACGCGCTGGAGCGACAGACATCACACGCGGAAGCATTGCCACTGGGGCAGAATGCAGGACATTTCAAATGTGGATTACTCCAATCCCAGGTATGAGACAGTTTATACACAGATACTGACATAGGCTGCTTCAGTTTCTGTACTCACAGAGTGAGAGGAACATTTCCAGCCCAATGTACTAATAACAAGTCTTCTGAAAACCTGAAAATACCCTTGACAATTTAAAAAAGTTGCATCTGGACTGAAGAATGTTGACATGACTGTCCTTTCCCCACCTCCAATATCTAGATTAAACAGGGGGTTGAGGATCTTCCCGTATGACTAGACTGTATTTAAAATTATAACTTTAGGACAGAACATTAAAGTGTCATAAACTAGTGAGGCTGAAGATTATACTCGGTGGGGAAAAAAGAGGTCACGTTTTTCTAGTGATTTCTTTGCCTTTCTAATTGACTCCTTTCTACCTGTCAGATATTCTTGAACTGCTTCTTTGATATTTTTTATTTAAAAAAACCTTTATAACAGTCTCTGATATATAATTTAACTGTCTGGATTGAAAGGAGACAGAATGGAAACTAAAATTTGCAGAAACTCAAGGTTGTGAAAGAACTCTGTTCCTTATGAAAGAGAGGAAGGAAAAGAATAGTTATTATTCGGAAGTTATTGGGAGGTTTTTTTTCCCTCCCTATTTCCTCCTTTCTTCTTAAAGAATACATCTTTTAGAATCTAGCAGACATAGCTGGGAGTGGTGAATCATGCCTGCAATTCTAACACTTTGGGAGGCTTGAGGCCAAGAGTTTGAGTACAGCTTGGGCAACAAAGTGAGACCTTGTCTCTACAAACAATAGAAAAAATTAGCCGGGTGTGTTTGCATACACCTATAGTCCCAGCTACTCAGAGGCTGAGGCAGGAGGATTGTTAGACCCTTGAAGCTACAGTAAGCTGTGGTTGTGCCACTGTACTCCAGCCTGGGCAACAGAGTAAAACCCTGCCTAAAAAAAAAGAAAAGAATCTAGCAGTGGTAAGGGAAAATTAACTAAATGCCAAGTAAATATCAGGTAGGTAAGAAAAGGTAACAAAGAATAAGAGATCAGGGATGTGACAAAAGCTGCAGAGAGCGTGGTCTATGAGGTGGACAGATACAGCCTGGCCCCCGGAAGCCCTGGGACCCAGGAAAAGTAAATGTAGTGTTGTTTTTTCTTTGGGAGCTAGCTGCAACTTCTTTTTTACTCTTTCTTTTTGATGGAATTAAGTTCTGAGATGTTTAGGCAGGAAATTATTTATGTGTATTTTTCAAAGGCGTTTTATCGTGTGTGAGAGAGAAAAAGGCAAGGAAAAGCCAACATAAAAGCCAATCGAGATGATTTTTTTTCTGAGATTAAAAAATGTCCATTGTTCTTGCTACCCCTTCCCTCCTTCCCGCTCTGTGCTGTTATTAAGGTGCCCTTTCCAACACAGCATTTTCAAATGACCCAAACCCTGGGGACTTGTTGGTGTTTGGCTGTAATAAAATATATTTCAGTATTTGAAAAATCCTTCCAATGTGCAGCCGCTTCGAGTAGATTGCTTAAGCTCAAGGAGATATTCTGTTCTGTTTTTCCCAGCTGTTTCATTAGAATCCACCTAGGCCAGATTAGCTGAGGCCACAACCAATCAGCACGCTAAGGGTTGTTAATATCATCAATCAGTGCCCAGGGTCAATATACGGACATTTCTAATTATCATTTTCAAAAGATGGCTTTTTTGTATTAAAAAGTATACACACATATTTTTCAATGAATGTGCATAGAGCAATAGTAGAGATAAATCAAGTACTATTTTTGAGTGTGTCATTGTCTTGAAGAACAATAGAAAATGTATAGCTGAGTCACACAAAGGATGCCTGCGATCAAGGATCTAGAAGCATGCCTGTGTGTGTATGAATCAGGTAGTGGGATATACTTGCTTGTCTAGGAAAGAAAGTGGTCATTTAACAACTGCACATAAAGCCGCATTTTTTAATAAGATGTACAAATTGCATACCTAAACACCTAATAATTACATATGCTTCCAGGGACAACAAGATAATGGTGACATCTGGGTATTAGGTGAGAGACTTATCTACTTTTAAAAAGCTAAACTTAAGGGATATATCAGATGTAAGAGCTATGGGCCATGTATGTGTAAGACCAGGTAGAAAACAACTCTTGGTGGGAGTGGCCCATGATACACGGGTTGCAGGAGAGTGAAATGCACATGCGGCCGTTCCTGTGACAGTGCTGAGTGTGTATGGTGGCAGAGACATGACACTTCCTGTAGAGTCTCCATGGAAGTGCCCTCCCAGGCACCACAGCCCTCCTCTCACGGTGCTGAACTACACTATGCTGGGGATGGGAGAAGATCATGTGTGTGGATTTTAAGAGAAAGATGAAAACACACACACCTAAAAAAGTCACCTATTGCTTTCTACTTGGGGAGCTAGAATATTATAGAAGCTTTTGACAAACATACGGAACTGATAAAAACTACAGTAGAACAACAGCAATAGAACCTGTCCGCCAACCCCCACTGGTAGCAGAGAAAAACATTTTCCCAGGGACTTCGCATGCATCTGTCATGCCCCTTCCTCCGCCCGGCCCTTTTTGCTCTGTGTTGACCCACTCCCTCCAGCGACCAAATGATTAGCAGAAGTCAGAATGCAGGTTACCTGAGTAGTGCTGTACGAGCTGCTGAAGGGTTTCAAACTGGGCCCGGGTGGTGATATAGTACCCACCATTGTCAAGCTTGCGAATTTTATAATGTTTGACGTGGTCTCCTTTCATGTCATCCCAGTCACGGATGGAAAGTGAATAGGCACCTGGTGAGGAGGCAGAGCATGGCAGCGACCGTCATCTTGAGTACTGGCTTGTTTCTCAGGTCTCATTCACTCGACTGTTCTGATTAATAATCACCAAGGGCATACAAATAAGCATGCAGACATGTGTGCACACACACGAGTGCACACATATGTATGCACAAGCTTATGTATGTATGTACACACATGCATGCATGCACACACATACATGCAAATACAAGTGCACACACACACATGCACCCACATACATGGGCACACACGTGTGCGTGCATGCGTGCACACACACACACACACACAAACACACAGCATCTCCACTCAGTAACAGGAAGAAGATGCCTCTTGCTGTCATGCAAACACCAGAGGATATTAGCAATAAAATGATTCTGCCCTTGAGACTGAAAGCTTCCTGGGTATCTTGCTAAAATACTCAGTTCAGTACCCTCTGAACTAATACGGTGGAGAACCAGTTCCGACACCCTCTCCCCCACCCCCGCAATCCAGGCCATGAGAAGCGTGATGATGCACGACTAAGCTCGTGTCCCCTGTCGCCTTCACCCACGAACATGGGGAGGTGGAGGTAGCATGTGCACAAGAAAGTCAGGGATGTTTCTCCACCCAAGCGTCAAGTTTCTGCTTTCCAATGTTTTTTGTGCCTCTAACAAGTAGCATCTGAAGCTGAAACTAGAAGGCAGAATACTACTCTTTTCTTCTCGACTGTCTCCTCTTGTGGGCTCTAATGAGCTGTTAAATATTGAAAAGGCCAACAGCTGGAGGAAGAATGTCCTCAGTTATTAAGAAAACAAAAGGAAAGCAAAAACAACCTGAGCAGCCAAGATTTCCAGAGAATCCCAATTCTGAAGGGCTTCTCAGAGCCCTTGATCTCGTGAGCCCAGAGCAGAAGCTGCCGGGCCTGTGTTTCAGGAAAGGGCCTTGTTGGAGCCTCTGTGGTTTTAGGTGCCGCCTGCAATTCTGGAGCCTGAAGGAAAAACTGAAAATAGAACTCAACCACGAGGCAGGGAGGATATGCACCATTTACAGTCCCTGCACAGCAGAAACGAGCCTTTCATCCTCTGACTAATCCACAGATCTGAGTGACAAGCCAGCTCTTCAACTCATCTTACCTTTGGTGGTTTCACTCTCGCGGATAAGAAAGGTACCTCTTGGGTTTCCAAAGGACAAGAGCTGTCGCTCAGCATCTTTTCGGCCAAGTTTTCCAAAGTACCACCTTTAAATGAGATCAAGCAAAGAAATTACTAACAGTTATCAACAGTGTCGGCTTCTCTGCCTGTCCTTCCAGTGCTGTCCTCAGCCTCTCTGCATGTACTAATTTCTAATTCCGTTTAGTTCTTTCAATCTCTTCCCAATTCCATCCCTGATCCAATTCTCATGCTTAAAAAATCAGATTTGAATTGTGGTTTGTTTTCCTTCCCTCCAGACATGACAAGAACCAGCTTGTGTTAAACCTGCCGCCTGCATGCGCTAACGAGAAATCTAAGACCTTGTTTTGAAGTGGCAACCACGAGAGACCCTTCCCAAGCGCATCTAAAAGACCCTTGATTTCTGGGCATAATGATAACTCCTGGGAAATAACAAAACACAGTCTTAGTGTATAGGAAGATCGTTAATCAAGCATTTAAAAAGAGTCAGAATAGATGAAGAATAAAGACATGATATTCTTAGTAACTTCCTACCTACAGGAACTCTGAAAAAAAGTCAGGATTATCTCTAAATTAATGACTGCTATCCTGGGGGGTGTGCTTGCATTTTCTCTTTCCTCCCCAGGCATGAGGACTTGGTAAGTGAAGGCCTTTTTCAGGCCCCTGGACTGTGAGCTTCTGTATCTCCCCTCTGGCACAGCTGCAGGGACACATTACTGTGCGCCTTTGGGATCTGTGCCTAGTTGGCGAGCACTCCCTTAAAGATGACTTGATGATGCGGCATTTTCATCTTCTCGCTGAGCAAATGAACGACACTCTCGGCCATGTTCAGGGCCTCACATGAAGTCACCCCAGGATGTTATAGCCTGTGGCTCCCTCCCCCACGTGTCCGGCCTGAAGCGCTGCCTGGTAATTAGTTACGGTGCACACAGCACTGGGTGCTGCAGGAGCAGCAGGGGCCCCAAGGAACCCCAGAGAGAATTCTGGAGCATCCCAGTGGAATCTGTGCGTAGGACTAATTTTAAGAATATTTCACTGTGGAAGGATCCGGTTTCTAAAATGAAATTTCAATTCATTATACTTGAACATAGGTATTATGTGTTCACTGTCAAAGCCTTTTGTGAACGCAAGAGTTTCGCTGATGATAAGAAAAGGCACCCTGCATGTTAGTGCCTCAGTGACTTTTAGAGTACCAGAATGGGTGACGTCTGGCACTGGTTGGTGTGAAGAGTACACCAATTATTTGTGAGAAATGACTTTCTGAGTGTGTATCTACACCCAATTAAAATGCTGTATAAAACAGCAGTAAATTGTTAGAATGATGGATTGCACCAAAACAATAGTATTTTAAGATAATGATAGTTAAATGCATATGTAAAACCATAGGCATTGTTTTAAAAAATATTTTAGCGCCGTGCATGGTCCCTCATGCCTGTAATCTCAGCACTTTGGGAGGCAGAGGCGAGAGGACTGCCTGAGCCCACGGGTTTGAGACCAGCCTGGGCAATTTGGTGAGACCTCGTCTCTACAATAAATCAAAAAATTAGCTGGGTGTGGTGACACACGTCTATAGTTCTAGCTACTTGGAAGGCTGAAGAGGAAGGATCACCTGAGCCCAGCAGGTTGAGGTTGCAGTGGCCATGAGCATGTCGCTGCACTCCAACCTGGATTACAGAGTGAGACTCCGGCTCAAAACAAAAATTTAGTCTTTAAAAACAAAATATTTAAAAAGTTGATTATTATAAATATAACTTAAATATATAGCTAGTAGGTTGCCAGTTAAATCAAAGTAATGCTACATTTTGGTGGTACCTTTTATTCTGAAAGATGTTTGCAAATATGTTCCAAAGTAAAATTTCAGTACAAATACCTTCATTCACTGATGATGAAACACATTCACTAGGAGAAAAAACAGCTCAGAACCACTGAGTCTTTGAGAGTAAGAAACAAAACAGATCCTCTTAGAGAAAATACAAGAAAATTAAAGATGAAAACGACCCAACTGGAGGTTTGGCTGGGTATGGAGGCTAATCTCCTCTGGCAATGCTTATACAAATCCACGGCAAGATTAAATGTCAGAATCCAAGGCTGGGCTTGGTGGCTCCCTTTTCTTGACTTCCTTTCTGAAGAGGCGAGCCCCAAGGCGTCAGGGAGGAGGCCAAGTTCCTGCATCTAGGAAATCATCGCTCCACCTCCCTCTTCCTCAGATCAGAAGTTAGGGCTGGGCCACAAGCCACCCTGACTGCCTCCCTCTGCAAGTGCCTTGTAATCCTGGAGGTAAGGAGAAGGGACAAGGGTCACCCCCTTCTGGATCCCCTTGGCGTGTTGACCACCTTCTTAAACCGCTACAAATTGAATGCCTGGGCCAAATAACCACTGGTCACTATTTACAATCAAGGAAACGAAGTGAGGTCCCAAATCAAAGGAAAGGACCTTTCGAAATTCACTGTTGGGTCTCCCAGCTGAGGGACACACTGTGTGAGATGCTTTTACCTGGGGCACAGAAGGAGTGTCTTTCAGCATCTTGACATTTCTGATTACTTTCAGGAGAAAAATATTAGTTTAATCTGTGATTATTCCTTGCCTCCCCCTTTCTTGAGCAGAGGGAGCAGACTGCAGGTTTAGAAACTTGGGTCAGCTCTCACTAGAATTTCATCATATTTTTATAGTGACTTTTTATGCCAAGTTATATCGGGTTTTCACTTAGGGTAATGATATAAAGTTTCCTTTCAAAATAAATATGTTTTAAAAAAGTGAGCAGGGCCAGGCAGTGGCTCATGCCTATAATCTCCGCACTTTGGGAGGCTGAGGCGGGAAGATAGCTTGAGCTCAGGAGTTCGAGACCAGCCTGGGCAACATAGTAAGACCTTGACTCTTCAAAAGATAAACAATTAGCTGGGAGTGGTGGCACACACCTGTAGTCCTTGCTACTCAGGAGGTTGAGGTGGAAGGATTGCCTGAGCCCAGGAGGTTGAGGCTGCAGTGAGCTATGACTGTGCCACTGCACTCCAACCTGGGCAACAGAGTGAAACCCTGTTTCTAAAACAACAACAAATAAAAAGTGAGTAGGCTTAAAGAAAAGCATTAAGTTAGTAATAGTGCAAGTGTTGCACAGATATAGCAGAAACCTGAGAAACACAGGCTGAAGACATTCCTTCCGTTACCCAGGTAGAAGCATCTCAACAGTGTGTCCCAAGACCTGGGGAACACTACAGTGATGGCGCTCAAATAGTCCTTTCCTTCTGTTTGGAGCTCACTTGGTTTTCTGGTAGTAAACAGTGGCCAGGGTGATTTGGTCCAGGTATTTACCTGGTAGCAGACTAGGAAGGAGCTCAACATGCCGAGGGGATCCAGAAGGGATAACCCTCGTCCCTTCTCCTGACCTGGGGGCACTTGTGGACCCTTCTGATATTCTCCCAACCCTTAACCATGCTGGTGAACTTCTCCCTCCTGCCCAGTGTTAATGGCATTGTATTGTGGCAGCCGACTTTTAAAAGCAAGTAGTTGAGTGAAAATAAAACCAAGCCTACTCTTCTGCCTGGATCGAGTCAACCGGAGCCACGTAGTTGCTGGGGATGTAGCCCGTCTCTCCAGTGGTCAAGGAGCGTGCTTCCCACCAGTCTCCTTCCCTGTGAAGAAAGAAGAGAGCGGTGAACATGTGGGCCAGTGCAGCAGCTTTCAGGCAGAGAGTCCGTGCTGCCTGAGGCGTGAGACTGTCACCGCATCACTTTGCCACCTGACTTCTCCAGCTTGCTCCTTTTCTCTAAGCTCCAGCAAGGTCCCCTGCCCCCGACCTGGTGAAAGTCAGAAGGTTATGTCCGAGTCAGGCATGAGATGAATGCAGGGTCACCTCTTGCCTTCTTTGTGAAGTAAGAATGTAGGACCTTGGCCATGAGAGGGCACTCTTTGGGGGAGGGACATTTTGCTTGGCAAGTGTCCCCGACTTGGGCAGAGAGGAGAGGAATCTCGTTTCAGTTTACTTAAGAAAAAGACCAAAGGCTGGGTGTGGTGGCTCATGCCTGTAACCTCAGCACTTTGAGAGGCTGAGGTGGGAGGGCTGCTTGAGCCCAGGAGTTCAAGACCAGTCTGGACAACATAGGGAGACCTTGTCTCTACAAAAAATAAAAATAGTGGGGCGTGGTGGTGTGTGCCTGTAGTCCCAGGTACTTGGGAGGCTGAGATGGAAGGATTGCTTGAGCCTAGGAGGTTGAGGCTGTGGTGAGCCGTGATGGTGCTACTGCACTCCAGTCTGGGCAGCAAGATGAGACCTTGAGTCAAAAAAAAAAAAAAAAAAAAAGAAAAAAAAGAAAAAGAAAAAAGAAACCCATCACAGCTGCAGACCATTGGAATGAGAAGCCCAGTAGAAGAGCTGGTGAGTCAAGAAAATGGGGGATCACCTTGCTGCAGGCAGAAGGATGAATGTTTCCAGGGCACGCCCTCCTGGCAATTTCAATCTGAGGCTGCTCCATCCACATCCAGAGTGCTGGCCTGAGGATGAGGGGCAGGAGAGGGAGGGTGGGAGTAACCGCCAGGGCATGTGGAAACTTGGGGTGGGGCTGGTAAGTCATAGGATAATCTCCATTTGGGGAGCTCTCGGGGGACATCAGAGGTGAGCCTGTAACGCTCCTCTCTGCTGAAAGTCTGTGAGTACATGGAACGGTTTAAGTTTACACATTTAGATCCATGCAAGTTTGCATGTGGCAGAGCAGGGAAGGCGTGTTCTCATCGCGAGGCCCAGCTTGTGGGGCTGTCGCGTTGACGTTGGCTGAGTGGCTACAGAACCTTCCAATTGCCATCCGTGGTCAGGAGCACAGGGCAGGGAGGGCATGGCTGTTTTGAGTCGGTCAGACCTTTCAGACCATAACTGCCGGGGCCCACCACCATCTCTCCTCCTTTTTTGGTCCTTGGAGGCAGCAAGAGAAACCTCAGGCCTCTTTTAAATCATTTTTTTGGTTGGGCTCTGGGTCAGAGCCTTCAGTCAGGAAAGAAAACGTGTGGGCTTCTGGCTGTGGCAAAGAGCCTCCTGGACTGACTTGCTTAGGGAGAGAATCGCCAGCCTCCACATTAGACTCCAGTCTTGCTCCCAAGGTCGGCTCTCTGAAGATGATTCTCTGAGCATTAACCCCAGACAGGATTTAATAGAGCAAAGAGCGAGGCCACAGGACAGTGTGCTGTGGAGCAGGAGTGGGAAAATTGGGATGGTGCAGGTAACAGAACTGCCACACGAATGCTGGTGCCAGCAGAGGGTTTTAAAAGAGTAGATTTTAATTGGCTCCTAGTCTCTTTCTTACCCTATTAAACAAATACATCAAAAGGAGAATACTCCCCAGAAAGCCCTTTATTTATAGCCTTAAACTTCGTTCATGTCCAGATTTTATTGTGAGATATTTGCACACACCCAGGAATAGCTGTGCAGTATATGCGGACACCTGTGAACCCCCGCCGGGCTGGAGAATAGATGGGCACCCACGGGTGGGATTTGTACAGTGCTGCCCCCTGCCGCAGGCATTGCTCTGCCTTTCAGGTTCAAATCACGAACTTGAACGTGTTAACACTGTAACAGTTTTGACTGGTCTTATTTCTATGCCTCCCGAAAGAACACATGCACTTGTAAGGATATCATCTAAGAACATATGTGGACGTTTATTTTTTTCTTTAAACACTATGTGTTAAGGAAACGGCTCTGGACACACAATCTTCACTTTAATATCGTGATATTTATGGCTCTGAAATTCCACTAGATGGAGACATTTCATCATAATAAATAATACTCATGCTCTCACTTCCCCCACTCCTTCCTGCCCCCAATCTGGGACATGCTCCAAAATGGCCAGGAAAAAACTAAGTGCTTGTAGCAGAGGCTTATTTTTTAATGTGCAATAGCAGGTTAGTTCTAATTGAGTTAAATTAAGAAGAGAAAAGGCTCCCATGGGTCTTAGAAGATGTGAGAATGCCAACGGGGCCAGGAAGCCAACACATTTTGCTGCAGGTTGGGACAAGCCCAGTTGGATTCAGGTGAGCTGGGATTAATGAAGTCATTTCCAGTTCGAACCTAGCACTGACGATCTCATTTGGGTCCAGGCACCTAATAGTTTAGCACAGATTAGAACTCAATTATCAGCTCGTGCAGAAGTTATGAATCAAGAATTCATGATTTCCGTTCCTGACCCCATTAATCTTGCAAGGGTTTCCAGCTACTTGTGAGAAAGATGAAGTCCTTGATTTCTCTTTTTCTAGAGATCCAGGGTCATGCGGCAGAGACATGAGGCGGCAAAGAGTGAATGTATTATGTGGAAAAGCTCACGTGTGGAGCCCCCAAGGCTGGTGCAGACTCAGAACACTGTCCACAGTGGCTGAGCAGCTGAAGAAGTCATCTTTGTAATATGCTAGAAGCATCAAATTCACCCAAAAGCCAATGGTCTATAAATCATGTTGACTTAGGAAACAGGCTCTTGACTGCTACCTTTTATGTCTTGAGTGATTGTGGGTAATTAGCATTACTGAAGCTGCATTTCTTGAAACTTTTCTTATTGTTCAGGTTTTTCATTAATTCCCACTTGGTAAAATCTTCTTTGTTATCTTCCTCTGATTCAAATACACAATTTAAAGCCTAGCACTGGGTTAGAATGGCTTGTAAGTCTTCATAACAGTTCCACCTGTCCTTACACTAACATACAACAGGCCACCCACACTGAGGAATTACGACGGGGTCACCCACACCAAGCACTTACAAAGAGTCACTCACACCAAGCCCTTACAATGGGTCACCCACACCGAGCACTTACAACAGGTCACCCACACTTATACTTATAATGGGTCATCCACACCAAGCACTTACCATGGGTCACCCATATGAAGCACTTACCATGGGTCACCCACACCAAGCATTTACAACAGGCTGTGCAGCAGAAATGCCCCTCTGGGAACACAACACAGGCTTATCCTAGGTTTTATGCTGCACTTTAAAACACAAAATGCAGCCGGGCTCAGTGGCTCAGCCTGTAATCCCGCGCTTTTGGGAGGCTGAGGTGAGTGGATTGCCTGAGCCCGCGGGTTCAAGACCCACCTGGGCAACTTGGCGAGACCTCATCTCTACAATAAATAAAAAAAAATCAGCCGGGCGTGGTAGCGCGCGCCTGTAGTTCCAGCTACTCGGAAGGCTGAGGCGGAAGGATCGCCTGAGCCCAGCAGGTCGAGGCTGTGGTGGCCGGGAGCGGCCACTGCATTCCAGTCTGGGTGACAGAGTGAGACTCCA
>CAUYQG010103632.1:0-10044 GCA_963574415.1 Tarsius wallacei
CTTCAGGTTAGTCTGAAATCCATTGAACATTCTAATTTCTGGTGATGCTTGGATTTTGTGGGTTGGAAAAACTTTCTTTTTTTGAGTTGGAGTCTCACTCTGTCGCCCAGACTGGAGTGCAGTGGCACGCTCCCGGCCACCCCAGCCTCGACCTGCTGGGCTCTGGCGATCCTTCCGCCTCAGCCTTCCAAGTAGCCGGAACTACAGACGTGTTACCATGCCCGGCTAATTTTTGATTTATTGTAGAGATGAGGTCTCGCCAAGTTGCCCAGGAGGGTCTCAAACTCGCGGGCTCAGGCAATCCACTCACCTCGGCCTCCCAAAGCGCAGGATTACAGGCTGAGCCACCAAGCCTGGCTGGAAAAACTTTCTTGAGTGTCCCCTTTAATATTTTCACTTATATATGGGTCAGTTTACTTAAATATTTGGAGAGACTTTCTGAGTCATGGAATAGCAATATGGTTTTGGAACATGGAACAATGCCATATAAATAGTTTTTGCTCTGAGACAGAAAAATGAACTGTATCAAGACCATTTGCTTTATTCACTGCTTTTACAAACATATTTGACACCATTAATATTTATTAAGCATGCTTGGCCAGCCATGAATTTTGTCAACATCCTAAAGTTAATCTCCCAAAGTATTACTTGGGCTATTTGAATATTTGGTACTTCATCTAATTTATTCCCATTCACAGATGAAATGAGGAAGTCTTTACCTTTAATATGTAGCTACTGTAAGTAAAGAGTGTATATATATGTAGTCTCCGAGGATTGTCTACTTATACATTTGCCTCAAGAGAACATGATTCACTGTTTCAGTTGAATCTTATTAGAGGATGAATTATTAAATTTGCATGGGTTGGTTTTCTTGGCTCTGAGGATATTCCTAGGAAAATAACTCTGGCATTCAAGTAGGCATGGCTAATATACTGAGCTAGAATGAGAAAATGTGGTAAGTTGAGTGTTAAGGAGCTCTCCAGGGTGCCTGGGAGAGAATATAAACTAAGGGAATAAACTTTGAAAGAAGAAACTGCACTGAAACAGAGGGTTGGCAGGGAGGAGTAGTTTTAGGTATAGAGTAACTGCTGTGCCTTGAACTTGGCTCCAACCTAGCAGCCACTCTCCTTAAGAAGATAAAGTCTGTGAACATGTAAAACTCAATGATCTAGTTTCTTTATGGACCACCTATAAAGAAGCCTGATATAAGGGGGAGAAAACCATTTCATTTCTCACTTCTTGGTAAGAGTGATGGTCAGGTCTTAAGAAGAGTAATGGACTAGCTCAATGATGTGGGTCGCTGCCTGATTACTGGGCATGATTTCTGTCTGTTTTTGTGTCTAGGAAGGAGTACACTGAATAGAGTGATTCTGGAAACCTGTGGCAGAGAGGATGTATTCAGACACAAATGTGTCCTGGGGGTGGTCACTGGAATGGCACAGGTAGGACCCCAGGTGTTTGTGAATGGGGATCTGCAATAACCAATGGTGATAAAGCTGCAAATTGAACTTGCCTGATTTGTGACTGAGGTGTTGAGAAATGACCCTATTGGAGACTCTGAAATAACTGAGAACTGAGATGAAAGTATATTCAAGCTGTGAAAATTGTTCTGGCATATTGATGTTATCTCATTTGTAGCCCTGTGCTGATGAGCCTTAGGATATTTGGGCTACACACTAACTCGAATATTATC
Organism: Tarsius wallacei; assembly: GCA_963574415.1. Classification (NCBI taxonomy): domain Eukaryota; kingdom Metazoa; phylum Chordata; class Mammalia; order Primates; family Tarsiidae; genus Tarsius; species Tarsius wallacei. The sequence continues at coordinate 1,694 of CAUYQG010103632.1, forward strand.
TTCACAAATGTCAATTGTAGTTTTCTTTCGATGGCTAGGTCAGACATAAATAAACTGGATAAATCAGACAAAGCTTATTATTGAAAAGAGTGCTTTTCAACCATCTTTATACCATAGAATGAATGGAAGAAGATGTATTATTTTGGTGTCCAAGAGTAAAATGAGGAGTTTTGGAAGGGCATCTCCATGGGGCTTGGTGAAAACAAAACAAAATAAGAACAACAGTAACAAACATTGTTTTCTTTATGTTATATAATTTTAATAGGAGAAATAAATATAAACTATTAGAGAAGACAAAAATCACATGTATGCTTAATTTTTAAAATGTTCTTTCAAAATTTTAATAAACTTGACTTGCTTTAATAAACTCATAATTTCTGATTAAACTTTTTTAAATTTTAAAGATATGGGGTACAATTCAGGATTAGGTATACAAGTGGTCACCATACAGGTAAAGATTGGGCCTCCCTTGGTCCCCACTTTACCTGGTTTGAGATCAGTTACCCTTATTGATTTTGTGGTCCACCCCAGCAGTTTCTGGCTACTGCCAATCCCTTTCTTATAGTATTATGGTAAATGTTCAGGGTCTGCTTATGAGTGATGATCAAAACATTTTAATGACAGTCTCTTCAATACTTGATAGTTACTCTAGATTAAGAAACTTTGTTTTAAAACTGTTACTTATTAGAAATCCAAATATTTCAGTAGTTAAAATTAATATTTAAAGAATTCTACAGCTCTTTTTTTCAATGTTAAATGTAGTGCTAAAATTTCTTGTGGTATATTCAAATGAATTTTGATTCCAAATGTGCTTTTTTATATTAAAAATTTTAAAACAACAGTAAATTTCTAATTGTAGCATGCACATGTATTTTTTACTCTATAGTCTGCGTGAATGCCCCTAGATGGCCATAAAGTGATAAACAGAAGTATTGGATATGTGGAAAGATGAAAACTAGGAGTCAGGTTTGAACCTGAACTATTCAGTAGTTCCCTCATCCTACCTCTGCAAAAGTAATCTTTGGGCTGTGTCACTTCATTTTTGAGTGTGAACTCTTCCATCAACTCCATAGGCCTCTTGAGCAACGCAGGTGGTGATCTGGTCTTCCCTAGGCTGCTAAAGCAGATATATTTAGGTAACAGACCACCTCTATGGGGAAACTCATGATGCCACAGAGGAGCAGTAAGGGTAGCATAAGTCACTTCTTGTGCACTCCATCTGTGGATACCGTAGGGTGAGCATGACCATAATCTCTGACTTTTCTCCAAGAAATCCTGGAAAATGCTTATTGAGGTCAAAGCCATCCAATGACTTGAGTGGATCAGCCTTTCTGCATACATTTCTAAGCCACCAAATGCACGTTTGTTCACCAGTTAGGAATCTCTGATCTAAATCCTACAGAGGAGAGTAACACTACAGAAATATCAGCAATAAGTTCCAGTGACAGACTGGGATGTTTCTGAATCTCCCCCAAAATACTTCACAGAATTGCAGATGATAGATCTTGGTTAAGAGGAATCAGTTCAGAACTCCTGGAGGCCCAAATGCCCCCCTATGGCCCATAATTACAAAAGACTAAAGTGTTCCAACATAAAACTTTGCCAGGATACATGCTGGAAATAGCAACACCTGGGTTCCAGCACATCATTAATCTCAGAATTTCAGAGTGCATAGGATACAGTGCACACTGTACTTGGCCCTGAATAAACTTGTTTATCTCTGTCAGCCTCCCAGTGGCACCCAGGTTGGGCCAAATGCAATTAATTTTATGGAATTTAAGCAAGGGGACGTTTCTGGGATTCCTTTTCATATGTTCTGAGACAAGCCAAAGGGCCAGTTGTGCAACATATGATCTATCCAATTTCTGGAAAAACTTTAAAAAAAATAGCTAGAACTGGCTAACATAAACATTAATTGTATACAACATTTGATAGAATTTCCCAATCTCTCAAATACCCTGTATTTTCCTCTTTGTGGACATGAGAAGAGGGAGAAATGTTCAAATATAAATGTTATCTTTTCCCCTAACATTTCAATGCAAAGATTTAATTTACTCTGATGATTAAAATGTAGACAATATCAAGATGAATTTAGAGGCAGTAGAATTTGTCAAATGTGCATTAGCCTTTCCACTTCTGGAAATGGTGACTCCAGGACACTGGGGAAACTCATTCCCTGAGGAGACAAAAAAAAAAAAAAGATTTGTCAAATGTCTTATAAATGTTGGTGTCTCATATCTGAACATAGTCAGGAGATGCTTCTGGCAACTCTAAGGTTTTTAACATCACTCATCTATAAAGTTGGCTTGTGCCCTGGAGCAAAGGCACATTCTGCTTCCTTGCTCCTCTGAACTTTCCAGGTTAATTAAAAACTATCATTATCACTGTTTCAGCAGCTGGCATACTATAAAAATGAGCTTTAACAATAGATTAATTGAAAGGTAGAGAGCTATTTCGGAAATCTTAAGTCGAGAGGAAATGTACCTCCTGGTTGACCAAAACGGTACAAGAATCAGTTCATATGGGACAAGCCTAGGGGGGCCCACAGATGTCTGCCAGTCTCCCTATCTTGGGAAACTGAGGTCTATCCTTCTACAAACTGATTGCTTATTCTGATTCTTGCCTCATAAAGATCAGTCACGAGGGAGCCACTAAAGGGAACCTGGGATTCTGCAACGATAGTGTAGAGCCTTGTAGAATCCCCAAAGTAGAAGGATCAAAGCATGAGCCCTCTCTAAGGTCCTCCCTTTGCTCTTCTCTCCATCACAACGGCTGGTAGATCCTACATTCTGAAAACGTACTAGGTTTTTGCTCTTAGTTGACAAATAGCTGTTATTTTTGAGACTTTAATGTTCCCAGGACTTGAGAGCAGTTCTTGTTGATTGGTGGAGGAAGTTTCTAACTCCTATCTTTTCCCGATCAAATTCAAGCTAAATAATTTGTTTTTGTTGACTTGAGGTTGTAGCCGTATGTAAAGTTATATTGCCACATTTAAAAAAATCTTCTTTAAATGCCTCTTGACACTTTTAGGAACTTAAGAAAAGAATACACCTGCCCTTCAAATAAAAAAGCTCCTAAGGACAATGGAATCTCTTTTGATAGAGGAAATTCAGTGTTAAGGGGTTCTCATCATTCGAGTTTCAGATCAGATGTTTCTTCTTTGTGAACGCTTTAACTTTCCATATAAAGATAAGTGTCCCTGCCACTGTGCTCCAAGTCTGTTCCTTTGTACATATTTCTGTAATATCATTTACCATACTAAACTGCAGTGACTGTATGTATGCATTGTTCTCTCATTAGACTGTGAACTACTAAAGAGAAGTATCCTATTTTCCTTTGTTTTCTTGGGGTCTAGCATCAGAAGGAAATAATGAGGGCTTAATGGATGGAAGGTCAAGTGAATAACCAATCTGTCACGAACCTTAAAGAGTTTTAGTTACTTAGGCGCTAAGAGAACTTGAAAGTTACCAAGGCATGGAGCCTAAGAACATTATTGATGTATCAAAATTTTGTTTATGTAAATGTATATGCAAAGGAAGATATTAGATCCTAAATTCCCCCCCAATCTTCTATTTGAAATACTGCAATTCTTATAATATCTTATTTTAGTGGTTTAGTGGTTATATTAGATTTAGGGCCTTGAATGATTTTCCGATATGCAAATAAATGCATATACTGTCGCTATTATACTTAAATAGGAGATAATGTAGGGCTTAGAATTTGGAATTTGATAGATTATAATTCTAATATCAAATATATTAAAAGTGGACTACTAATCTCTGCTTTTATATAATTTGGTAAAAATTACTTCCTTAAGGAGATACTGAAAAAAGAACTTAAAATCAGTTTGTAAGAATTTATTCTGAATTATTTCTGAAAAACCAAGTCATAAGCTATATTACTTTTTAATGATTCTAGGAATTATTCAGAATCTTGAATCTCAGATTGAAAAAGAAAATAATAGTTTGAGTTTTCTGCCCCCCGTCCTTTCTCTGATATTGTTTTTGAGAAAGAGCACTGGCATTTACTGAGTGGTTTTTCAGAGAATTGCCATTTAGTAGGAAATCAATCACCCATTGTAGGCATGGTATAGGTAGAAAACTTTTTTTTAGGCAAATATATTAATCCTAAAGAATTCATGCTTTCCTTCTGTTGACATTATCTGTTTAAAAATGTGAATTTGTTTTCCATTTGATTGAGATCACAATTAAATCATATTTCCAGATTGAAAATTACAGGATGAAACAAAAAATGTGCAAATAAATACAAGACAATGGATAATCAACAAAAGGAGAAGTTTTAAAATAAGATGTACAGCTTATACAACAGAAAAATGAAGATGAATTACTACTGTTGAATCTCTTTACTTTATAACCCCGAATTCAGATTACTTCTAGAAAATCATTTCCTTTTTGACTTTTTGCTAATATGAGAATGAAATGACTGTTGTAGAATCTAGAATCTCTTTTCTTCATGATGATTTACTCCTAAGCTCCACATGATAATAAATAAGCTCCACATGATAATAAAGAGTTTCAAGCTTATATACTTAGGTCAGCTTCAGCTGGAAGAATCACACGGCTTTCTTTTGGTATATGTAGCAAAATTCAAAGACTAGATCCCATTGGCTCTGATAAGGTCATGTGCTACTTCTGGTACAATTCCAAGACTAGAGGAGTGAGCTACTTTGAATATTCATGCTGGAGTTATATGCCTTATCCCTAGAACTAGTAGTAGATTCACTTCTACAGAGCACATAGATTCAGAGTAGAGCAGCGCTTGATCCCTCATACAAAGGTGAGAATTACTAAATTTTCTGGGATGACTGAAAGGGACATTAGGTAGAAAATGCAATGAATTTCTACTACAAAGAGATTATAGGCATACTTTGTTTTATTATGTTTTGCTTTATTGTGCCTGGCAGATATTGTGTTTTTTACAAGTTGAAAGTTTGTGGTAATATTGTGTGGAGCAAGACCGTTGATACATTTTTTTCCAAAAGCATGTGCTCACTTCATGTCTCTGTGTCATGTTGTGGTAATTCTCACAATATTTCAAACACTTAAAAAATTATTATACCTGATGGCCGGGCTCGGTGGCTCAGCCTGTAATCCCAGCTCTTTGGGAGGCCAAGGCGAGTGGATTGCCTGAGCCCGTGGGTTCAAGACTGGCCGGGGCAACTTGGTGAGACCTTGTCTCTCTAATAAATGGAAAATCAGCCAGGAGTGGTAGCGTGCACCTGTAGTTCCAGCTGCTTGGAAGACTGAGGCGGAAGGATTGCCAGAGTCCAGCAGGTCGAAGCTGCAGTGGTCGTGATTATGCCACTGCACTCCAGACTGGGCGATGGAGTGAGACTCCAGCTCAAAAAAAAAAAAAATTATATCTGTTATGATGATCTGTGATCAGTGAACTTTGGTATTACTATTGTAATTGTTTTAGGGCGCCATGAACTGTGACTATACAAGACTTAATCAGTGAATATTGCATGTGTTCTGACTGCTCCACTGACCAGCCCAACAGTCTCCCTTGTCTCGGGCCTCCCTATTTCTTGATACACAAGGATATTTAAATTCGGCCAATTAATAACCCTACAGTGGCCTCTAAGTGTTCAAGTAAAAGGAAGAGTAGCATGTCTGTCACTTTATTTATTTTTTATTTATTTTTTGATTTGATGTCTCACTCTGCCAACCAGACTGAAGTGCAGTGGCAGGCTCACGGCCACCGCTGCCTCAGACTGCTGGGCTCAGTCGATCCTTCCACCTCAGCCTTCCAAGTAGCTGGATCTTCAGGTGTGTGCCACCACACCTGGCTAATTTTTTGATTTATTGTAGAGATTAAGTCTCCCCAAATTGCCCAGACTGGTCTTGAATCCCTGGACTCAGACAATCCTCTGGCCTCCGCCTCCCAATGTGCTGGGATTACAGGTATGAGCCACCGCACCCAGCCAGCATGTCTGTCACTTTAAATAAATAACTAGAAATGATTAAGCTTATGGAGGAAGGCATATTGAAGCTGAGACAGGCTGAAAGCTAGGCCTCTTTTGCCAAACAGTTAAGCAAGTTGTGAATATAAAGGAAAAATTCTTGAAGGAAATGAGAAGTGCTACTCTAATGAACACATGAATGATAAAGTTTAACAGCCTTACTGCTGATATGGAAAAAGTTTTAGCGTCTGGACAGAATATCAAACCAGCCACAAGATTCCTTTAAGTCAAAGTCTAATCCAGACCAAGGCCCTAACTCTCTTCAATTCTAGGAAGGCTGAGAGACATGAGGAAGCGACGCTGCACAAGAAAAGTCAGAAGTTAACAGAGCTTGTTTCATGAGGTTTAAGGAGAGACGCTGTCTCCATCACATACAAGTGCAAGGTGGAGCAACAAGTACTGATGTGGAAGCTATAGCAGGTCATCCAGAAGATCTAACCAAGGTTGTGAATGAAGGCGGCTACTCTCAACAGCAGATGTTTCATGTGGACAAAACAGCTTTCTACTTAAAGAAGATGCCATCTAGGACTGTCATAGCTAGAGAGAGGAAGTTAAGGCCAGGACTGTATTTTCAAAGGATAGACCGACTCTCCTGTTAGGGGCTGGTGCAACTGGTAAGCTGAAATTTAATCCAGTGCTCACTTATCATTCCAAAAATCCTAGAACTCTTAAAATTATGCCAGATCGACTCTGCCTTTGCTATATAAGTGACACAACAAAGCCTGGATGACAGTACTCATACATTGTTTACAGCATGGTTTACTGAACATTTTAAGCCTACCATTGAGATGTACTGCTCAGAAAAAAAAAAAAGATTTCTTTCAAAATGTTAATGCTTATTGACAAGGCACCTGGTCGCCCAAGAGCTCTGATGGAGGTGTACAAGAAGGTTCATATTGTTTTCATGCCAGCTAACACAGCATCCATTCTGCAGCCCATGGATCAAGGCGTAATTTCAACTCTCATGTCTTACTATTTAAGACGTACATTTCTTAAGGCTATGGCGGCCATAGATAGTGATTCCTCTGATGGGTCTGGGTAAAGTAAATTGAAAACATTCTGGAAAGGAGTTAGCATTCTAGATGCCATTTGTGATTCATGGGAGGAGGTCAAAATATCAACATTCACAGGAGTTTGGAAGAAATGGATTCTAACCCTCATGGTTGGCTTTGTGGGGTTCAAGACTTCACTGGAAAAAGTAACTGCACATGTGGTGGAAATAGCAAGTGAGCCCGAAGATGTGACTACATTGTTACAATCTCATGATCAAACTTGAATGAGTGAGGAGTTGCTTCCTCTGGATGAGCAAAGAAAGTGGTTTCTTGAGATGGAAACTACTCTTGGTGAAGATGCTGTGAATGATGTTGAAATGACAACAAGGGATTTAGAATATTCCATACACTTATCTGATAAAGCATTGGCAGGGTTTAAGAGGATGGAGTCCAATTTTGAAAGAGTTGTATTGTGAGTAAACTGCTATCAAACGGCATTGCATGATACTTTCATGGCATTTTCGTGAGAGAAATAATTCAGTTGTTTTGGCAAACTTTAAGAAATTTTAAGAAATTGCCAGCATCTATCCCAACATTCTGCAATCACCACCTTGATCAGTCAGCAGTCATCACCATCGAGGTAAGACCCTCCACCAGCAAAAAGATTGTTACTCTTCGAAGGCTCAGATGATTGCTAGCGTTTTTTAGCAAGTTGATATTTTTAACTAAGATATGTACGTTTTTTGGACATAACTCAATTATAGACTTAATAGACTACAGTGTAGTATAAAAATAACTTTTATATGCACTGAGAAACCAAAAAAATTGTGTGACTCACTTTGTTGTGATGTTAACTTTATTGCGGTGGTCTGGAACTGGGCCTGCAATATCTCTGAGGTATGCCTGTACAATCATCATTGCGGAAGTAGCACATACACTTGCAAATATAAAACATTACACTGAACTGTTCTTTCGAGTGACTTACTCAAGATTACACAGTCAATAAGTGCTGGAGCAAGAATTACTATCCCCGACTTGTCTGATTGCCAAGCCTATGATTATTTTCTCTGTATCATTGTTTCTGGTAAAATTTAGATAGGAAATAAGAGGTAGAGTACTAAAGGTTATAATGATTAAACTAATGTTCCCATGGCAAATGACCCTTTTTTTTTTCTGAGTTGGAGTCTCACTCTGTCACCCAGACTGGAGTACAGTGGCCGCTCCCGGCCACCGCAGCCTTGACCTGCTGGGCTCCGGCAATCCCTCCGCCTCAGCTTTCCAAGTAGCTGGAACTACAGGCGCGTGCTACCACGCCCGGCTAATTTTTGATTTATTGTAGAGATGAGGTCTCGCCAAGTTGCCCAGGCGGGTCTCGA
>CAUYQG010103635.1:0-36083 GCA_963574415.1 Tarsius wallacei
GACCTCATCTCTACAATAAATCAAAAAATTAGCCGGGCGTGGTAGCGCGCGCCTGTAGTTCCAGCTACTTGGAAGGCTGAGGCAGAAGGATCTCCGGAGCCCAGCAGGTCGAGGCTGCGGTGGCCGGGAGCGGCCACTGCATTCCAGTCTGGGCGACAGAATGAGACTCCAACTCAAAAAAATAAATAAATAAAAAATAAAATAAATAAAATAAAAAATTTAGCTACACATGGTGGCACACATCTGTAGTCCCGGCTACTCAAGACACTGAGGCAAGAGGGTCACTTGAGCCCAGGAAGTCGAGTCTGCAGTGATCCACAATCACACCACTGTACCCCAGCCCAAATGACAGAGCAAAACCCTGTCTCTTAAAAAATAAAATATATTTTTAAAAAAAGGTGCTCCAGGCTACGAGCTCCATAAAAGCAGCGAGCTGCCTGTTTTGTATCCCAGAAGACGCCCAAGGCTACCTGCTTAGTATCTATTTGGTAGGTGAATCAAAGTGTCCAGAGCAAGCAGCCTTCTTCAGCTTCAAGACACAAGACCTCACTGCATCAGCAAGACGGACAGTGTGGCCAACGGCCTGAGATCTTATGCAAAAATCAAGAGCGGAATGTGCATATATAAAACCTTCACACTGGGCCCTTGTTAGTTTAAGTACAGTAATGCCACCAAAGCTAACATAACACTTGAAAGAGCAGAGTCAGAATCCCAGGTAGGCCTAGGTAAATTAATCAAGTTCTCGAACAAGGAGGAAGTAGCAGGAGAAAGGGCCCCAGTCAAGTGTAGAAGACAAATGAATCGTAGATGGCACTCTGCCCTACTAGCAGCCTGACCATGACTACAGTATTTTAACCCTCCTGGTCTCAGTTTCTTCATCTGTAAAATGAAAGAGTCGGTCTCAATGATTCTCAACTAGGGGGATATTCATCAGACTTTTCATTACTGATACCAGGATCCTGTCATCCCCAGCTTACTAAAGCTATGTTCTAGGAGGGGGCATTTTTAACAAGTTCCAAAGATAATTCAGAAGCACATCACTGATTAGTGTGCATGCATACACACACACACACACACACACACACACACACACACACACAGCCTCTCCAAGGTCCTGTAGGAGTTCTGAAATCCAACGAATCAATAAAGCCATTTGGAGGTAATAACCATCTCCATAAATGGGATGGGGCTGGGGAGCTAGACACCAAGTCCCATAACAATTGGCAGTCACTCCTTGTAGTCCACAACGGGTACTCCATAAGTGTTAAAAATATTAAAAGGAGGAAGAAAGGTCAAGCTTATTTTCCAAATCAACTTTTACACTACTATCCTCAACTATGTACAGGCAACCAAAAAAAACAAAGTATTTATCTAAAGGAAGTATCTGCAGGCCAAAATTCAAAAGGGAGCCATCCTTACTTTCAAAGAGGGCAGGGGGTTCATTATTAATTTGTGTATAATACTTGAGGTAAATGCTTATAAAGCAAAGAGCTTGCACTTCATAGGAATTTTAAGAACAGATGCCCTGGAAGAAAGGGAGAAAGGAAAAGAAGGAACAAGAATTCAGGAGCTCAGTGGGCACTTGAGTGACTGGGAGGAGAGAAATCTCAGGAAAAAGATAGGCATATGGTGGGCTAAGGTTGAACAGGGTATCTAGATAGCAGCTATGCAGACAGAGAAAAGGGAGAGACTGCCCCACAGAGAGGAACTGTTAGCAGCCTTGGCAAGTCTTCTGAACTGTGAAACACTGGGCAAATGACTTCACCTCTCTGAAGATCAGGTTTTGCCTCCATAAACAGTGATGATGACAGTGCACACCATAACGACTGTCTGACGATTCAGGGATGATGCAGGCCCAACACTCAGCATACTATCTGCTACACAAGGAGCACCCGCAGGGCTCATACGGTGCTTATCATGGCCATTTATTATTGTTGCTATCACGGCTGAAATAAGCGGTTGAAAGATTCACCCACAAGCAGTGGAAAGAGAAAGGAGCCAGCCAAGAAGAAAGATGGGGCAGTCAGAGAGGCATGAGGAGGAGGAGGCCTCTTTACCAAAATCCACAGGAGATAAACTGTTAAGGGTGGGTCCATAATGCAGAGAGGTCAAATGTCTACAAGTGAAACAAGTCACTGGATTTGGTGATCAGGCAGTCACAGGTGACTTCTTTTTATTGGATGACTTTTGAAAACAAAACTTTTATACAGTGAGAGCACAGGACTAATTGAGCTTTAATTCTGTATCTAAAATAATTTTCTCCTTGAGGGTGGAGTACTCTGAATGAGAGTCTGGGAATACTCATTCTGTACAAATACCAGGAAACAAACATGCTTTAAATAATAGCTATAATTAAAAGGAAGGTTCTGCTGCTGTAAGAAGGCGATTCCTTGAAGAAGCTGTTGGCCTTCTTTCTCCCCATTTATTTGAGACTAGCTCTTGCCAAATTCAACAATGCCACTCCAGGCCTAACTATTCCTTTCTACACAAAAACAATCTAGACCATTTGTGACTATTTTGGAGTTCACCATCTTGATTCTCCATTCTGCTTCTGTCTGCCTTTGGGGCTATTTCACTTCTCATTTCCTCTTCTAGACAATAGGAGTAGGAGGAGAAGGCAGAAGATAATCAAATGAGCACATTATGGAATATATTTATACCCTTAAAAATTGTATAAAGAGTGAATAAAAGCACAAAGGAGCTAAAATCTGATTTATAGAATTTTGTGCAATTTGTAACTTTCAAATGCATACAGCAATTTAAAGTAGGAAAAGTCTGCTTCAAAGAATAGAGATAAGCATTCCAGAAGTTCCAGTCTTTGCTTATATTACAAATGAGTCACTATTTGGGAAAAAAAAAGAGAGAGCGTGCTTTTGCAAGAGTAAAAAGCACTTCTTTGGGGTTTATAAATATTCCTCATTAAACCTTATTCCATACACTTAACATTTTCTTTATAAAGGAAGGAAGAGCACATTATTAAATTCATAAGTAATTGAGTCTTAGCTAATGAAGTTTTGCTGTTTCAGACATGACAGAAAATTGTGCTATTGTGCTTTTGCGTAAGAGGTTAAACTTGGCTAACATGCGATTTGGTATTTGTGATTTCAACTGCTCTTGGAAAGCCAAGTAAAATGGTACATTCTTCAGTTAGAAAAATCACAGTTTTAAGCTGATGTTAGGATGTTTTAAACAAATCCTGCTACACGAGAAATTGCATGCTCTTACCCCAAGGTGCTAATAAATCCATTTGTCGATCCCTCCGCGTACAGAGAACAAATGTCTCCAATATGTAGGAAACTAGACATTTTGTCAGACATGTCTTTCTTGAAAATCCTAGACAAAGTAAAATATACAACATTGTTAGAAGGAAAGAAATGCTCAGAGGGGGAAAAAAGTCACTAAGAGTTGGCTTAGCTCAATTTTCCAAAGCGCCTTACTTAAAAGTCAGATTTAAATAAGAGTTTGACAGGCAGGCAATTTGACGAGCCAAGTAAGGACATATGCAACAACATTTTTCCCCATATATTATTTAATTTCAGGATATTCCAACCACAGTAACATTTGTTTCTAACAAAACTGTGGCTGAATCAGCTTCTACTAGTTGAGGACCCTCAATAATAAATACTGTAGTGAATATAAAGACTACAGGGAACTCAGCCAAAAACTTTGCAGTGATTAGGGAGTCGGAAAATCTGACTTATGAAACATTAACATATTCAATTTGCCTTGGGAAATGTTAAGGCAGAAGGAAACACCTGGTATAAAACTTGGGTCTGACAAAGCCACTGTGCCGAGTCTAAGGTACTAAAGGAACAAAATGAAATTAATAAAAGGAAACTTAGTAACAAATACCACAAAGTTCCAGCCACCTTTGGAGAACTCAACTGTAGGCACTTCATCCAAATGCTACTTAAATGTCTCTCCTCCTAGCCCTTCACCAAGAAACACTTTCAAAGGGAGAAAGGCCCTTAGACAGCACCTGGCTAAGACCCTTCAGTATTCGCCTAAGAATAATGAGGTTCCCTGGCCAGGAGCACACAGCTCAGCTAGTTAGAGGCAGTACTAGAAAATACTCAAGTCCCAGGAAATATCTTCACGGCCCAGAAATCATTACACACAAAAAGACACAAACATACACACACACAAATATCAACAAAAATATTCATGTGATTCATAGAAACGGCTTTCATCGGGGCCATAAATATTGAGGAGTAGGAGCCAATTATAAAACATTACACTGGCATTTAAAAAACAAGCTCAGCAGCAGGTCGAGGCTGTGGTGGCTGTGCGCATGCCGCTGCACTCCAGCCTAGGTGACAGAGTGAGATTCTGACTAAAAAAAAAGGAAAATCAAACTTAGTTATGTGGGAAGACTGTGTGCTGGTGTAGACTGCTTACACTGACTACCCAATGCTTCCTCAGGCACCTGGTACGTAGATGTCCAGGGTAACCGAGGTCTTCCCAAGACCTTTCCTTCAAACTAGGACCCCTTTACACATATTTTCCCATCTATGTACTCCAGTTCCCCTTCCAGAAACCATCTGCCCCACACAGCCCCCAAGAGTGCAATGGTCTGGAACAGTATTGTCTCTCCTTCAATTGCTTTCTGAGTGCCAAGTTTTCTTTCAGGAAGAATTATGCAGCAATGATCAACATGAAACTTTGGGAAGCAACCTCCTACCTTAGCAGGAATGCCAGTTGCTGAGAGTAAAAGGCTAAAGAATCTCAGTTCATTGTTTGCAAGAAGCTGTGGGGAGGTGGGGGGGGGCTAATTTACCTTCCCCCAACCCCCGACCCGGCAACCTAGACACTGCAAGATAGAGCATTTCATTGAAGATGAACTTATTTAGAGCAACTGAGAACACAGAATAAACTCTCAAACAAGAGCCAGCATCTCTAGACCTTGAGAAAAGACACACAAATAACATGCAGAGGGAGAGGTTTGCCAAGTACTGCTCTCTGGAGTCGTGTCGATTATTGTGTCATTTCTTCCAAACTAGATATTTTATACCTAAAGGCAAACCAATGTTTTAAACAATATCCAAAAAGACTGCACAAATGAAAAACATCAAGGGGCATTAATATTTCCCTTATATGCTTATGTTTAAAAGCTTCAACATAAGGGTCAGGAAGTCAGCGTACTTTTGAGACCAGCTATTAAAAAATAACTTCTGTTTGAATTTTGAGTCAGATCAAATTTGTGTCTGCATACTCTGGCCTTCCAGAAGGACACTGAGTAGTTGCCAAATGCAAGAGCACAGGTATGTCCTCAGGCAAGAGCCTTGGGGCCTTGCCCAGTGTGACTAACGCACTCCTTTTGAGACTACCCATCAAATGAATATTTGGCCCCAGTAGAGAACAGGCCAGGAAATAGCAGTGTGACTGCTGTTTTCTGAACTACCATCACCACCTGGATACCTTACTGAAAGATTCCAGGCCCATAATGGGAAGAAGCAGGCACAATTCAGTATTCAGTGTTCTGGAATGACAAAGCATGACGTACCCAATGCTGCCTGCAGCTGGTAACTGCAATCAATGTCTGGACACAACATTTTTATAGCATGGTTCAGTATTATTTCCATTTCTGATAATAATAGCATATATCAAGCACTATCACGCCAACCCTTGTGCTAAGGGCTTTATCAATGTTCTCTTGCTGGATGTTCTCTTGCTAACTCCTCATGACCACAGCATGAGGCAGACACTACCATTATTGCATTTTATTGTTGGGGACACTGAGGTAGAGAGGCAAGATGCCCAAGTCACATATAATTAGCAAGCAGGAAGGCCAGTGCTACAATACAGGTCTATCTGACTCTTAAGTCGAGCTTTTTATCAACAATGACCCCAGGAACATGGGTGAAAAACGTTAATAGTTCTTATTCTCTGGATAGTGAGAATATGGAGAATTGAGTTTCTTCTTTCTGCACAATTCTACTTCCTATTTTTTTTACTGTGTCCATGTAATAATTTCATAAGTCAGAGAAATAATAAGTATCTTCTTTCTAAACCTATATGCTTATTAAGTAGAAAAGATAATTGAACAAGTAACCTTTAGCCACATCTTACATTTCCCCCTGAAAACACCAGGCCAGTACACCCACCTCAGTTAATGATCCTCAACTGGGCAATTAGCCAGGGGTTCCAATTAAAAAACAACCCATAAGAGTGGGAAGGATATTCTTCCCCCTGGGTCTCAGGCGATAATTCCCTTCACAAAGGCTTCCTGGTCTGGCTGGAAACCTTTGGAGGCCTCTCCTCACCACCACTAGTGAAGTGGAGGAAGGAGTGGGGAGGAGGAGAAGAAAAGGTCTTAGTGCAATTATCAGTGATGTCCTGGAAGGAAAAACAAAGACTAGGAAAGTTAACAGAACAGGCCCCTGTGGCCTGGAGGGGAAGAGGTGGAAAGCGATGGGCCTGGGAGCAATCTTCTGGAAGATTTCCTGTTGTTCAGTAGCAGAGTGGAAGAGCCTGCCTCTTTATCTGATAGAGGACCATTTGTGCCTGCAAACTTCTAGCAGCTGCACTTAGGGATCCTGTGTCACTCACACAATGACAAGAGACCACCTAAGAGAAAACACAGCCGGCGCCAACCTGACATGGAGCTGCAGAACTGTGGGACTTCAAACACTATATGGACACCCAGAGTTCTGCTGACAAGTGGTGTCTGACAGACACACAGGAGGTGTATGACACACAAGACAGGCTTGGAAGGTCAGCTCTGGCACTCCACCCTGGCTCTCTCTGTCCCTAAGCTCTATTAGTTCAACACTGCCTCCCAGTCCATGGAAAACTCTCTGCTTTTGTTTCCTCTTCTGTAAAATGGGGATCATACTTCAAGAGGTTGTTGTGTGCAATCAATAATGTCATGCTTGAAAAGAGCCTGGTACAGTGGTTGACATACTTGTATCGCTTAATGCTAGCTATTACTTTTTTTTTTCAGTAAGAGATAGAGTAGAATTCTGGAAGATTCTAGGGCCTCAAAATTTAAACTCAGTAAAATAGAGGGTCCCCTGTTTAAAAAGTCAGTTGGGTATCATAACAAATAACCTCCAGTGTGACCCATGACGATATATTTTACTTTAGGGAAGATAATTATCCTCCCTAATTCCCCTGTTGAGAAAAAGTTGAACAATACGGAATTGTTCTCAACTTCTAACCAGAGTAGTCTGGCCTTTCAAAATACACAGAACCATAAAATAAAAGTTGGAAGGAACCCTGTAAAGCATGTAATTCCATCTCTTGCACAATAATGGAATCCCCCCACAGTGTCTTCTACGGTTGGTCTCAGCTTCTGCTTAAACACTGGGCATCAGAGCCTAAAATTACTCCTGTCCCATCCTTTAGCCCCACAAAAGGAAAGCCACCTCCCACAACTTCTGCTACTCACGTGTCCTCTGAAGCATAAAGATCTCTAAGCTCGCAAATGCTATCTAGCTTACTTCTCCTTAAGGCTTGCTTCTTTTACCAAAGCATTACCATCCTCCCTCCCCGCCTTCCCAATGCAGCATGGCCTCAAAAGCACCACTACTCGCATGGCAGGCAAGAGCTGAGGCTCCAGAGTTGACATGTCCAGCTCTGCCACTTACTGCGAGACTTCAGGAAAGTTCTGGAACCTCTCTAAGCCCTGCTTTCTCCAGCTGCAAAATGGAGACAACTAGAGCACCTACCTCAGCTGGCTGACATGAGGTTCAGCAAGACTGTGTATAAGGTGCTCAGCAAAGCATCTGGCAGGAAGCAACCACGCAACCCATGTAAGCTATTACCAGACCACTGCCCCGCCCACCACCACTCTGCTCAATGGAAGCACCTGTTAAAACTGAATTCCTCCAGGGTGGCTTGACCAGGGCAAAGAAAAGTAGGTGACTGCCAATAGGAGACACTCAGGCAGACAAAGGCTGTGGCAGTTTTGCAGCGCCTCACTCTACCGCTAGCCATACTTCCCTTTGTTCTTCTCTGTAACTGCTCCCTGAGCAGTGTGGAAAGAAAAGGAACATTTGATTCTATTCCTAAGAAAGCTACAAATAAAAGTGCAGAAGTTCAGAGATCTCCTTGGAGAGCATAAGCCAGAGTCGGTGGTCTTCATAATTGAGGTTGCTCTCTGCCTTTTCTATACCTTTTCTGGTCTTCTCATCCACTCTGCTGGCTCTAGGCACCGCTACATAATGAGGACTCCCAAATATGTGAGACTCATGGACAACTGCTACTAGGGTTCTACTGCACACAGCACCTCAAAGAACCAAAACGAATTCAGCTCTCTGCCCAGACTGTGCCTTTTCCATATCCACTTCCCAGCTGCTACCACCAAACCTGTTGGCACCTCCAGCCTTCCCTCTCTCCTCCTCCCTGCCACAGGGCCTTTGCTCATGTTGTCTCTCAAGCCTAGAAGGCTCTCCTTCCTACCCCCCACCCCTTGCTCTAGTTAAAGCCAAGTCACCCTTCCGCTCTCAATTCCATTACCATTTACACCAGAAAATCTTCCCCAACCTCCCAGATGAGATTAAATTCCACGCTCACAAACTCTCTGCACCACGGATCTCTCTTTCCAGCCTTCATCTCAGTTCATTTGTGCGATTCCTGTCTGATATGCCACAGGGCACACTTTGCATTCTAGAGATCCATTTGAGATCTGTTTTGTACAAAATTGTATTCTCAACACCAGTGCTGAGCACACAGCAGATACTCAATATTTGTCAAATAAATGAATGAGGGAGTCTAACGGAGCATTGAATCTTCGAAATCTTTTTAGCTCCCTTGCCCCATAACATGTGTCTCAGCCAGTATCATTTCTTTTTTTTTTTTTGAGTTGGAGTCTCACTCTGTCACCCAGGCTAGAGTACAGTGGCACACTCACGGCCACCCCAGCGTTGACCTGCTGGGCTCTGGCGATCCTTCCGCGTCAGCCTTCCAAGTAGCCAGAACTACAGGCGTGCGCCACCACATCCAGCTAATTTCTTTTGGATTTATTGTAGAGACGAAGTCTCGTCAAGTTGCCCAGTCTGGTCTCGAACCCGCAGGCTCAGGCAATCCACTTATCTTGGCCTCCTAAAGTGCTAGGATTACAGGCTGAGCCACCGAGTCCAACCAGTATCATTTCTTAACCGGACTCCAAAGCCCTTCGTACTCACCCCTCTGAATCTGTCTTTCCCCCTCAATTTATTCTGCACACAACAGCCAACATGATCTTTTAGAAACATAAATCAGACCACATCCTTCCCCTGCTTAAAACCTCCCAAAATCTCTTTGGAGCTCTTCATGACCTAGCCCCTGCCTACCTGTCCCCTGTCCTGCATACTCTAGCCATAATGAACTTTTACCAAAATCCCCCACCATGCTGTATGCCACTCTGTCCCCTGGGTCTTTGCACATGCTATTCCTGCTGCCTGAGACATCTCCTCTCTGCCCCATCAACCACTTGTGGCTAACTCCCACTTACCTTTACAGTCCCAATTTGATGTTACCACCTCTGGAAGCCCTCTCTGATTTCCCACATCTGAGTTATATTTCCCCAACATACTTCTCTAGATAGCATCCTGTCACCCTACCTGAGCCCACTAGCACTGTCCTAACATTGCTTATTCACTTATTTGCTTATTTATTTGTCTTCTCCATTAGACTGCAAAGCCATGGGGGCAAAGACCATAGTCATCTTCCCTGTTGCATCCTAGTACCTAGCACTGCCTGGGATACAGCATGCAATCAAATTTGGGTTCAATGTCTCCTTAGTACCATCCTATCTGATGCCTAGAAGAGTTTATACTGTTTTTAGATGACTGTTTTCCAAGACAAATCAAAGCCAAGTTTACACAGTTGGATCAAACATGGAGGACAGAAGCCTACTGGCCCTTTTCAATGGTTTTCTATGAGAAATTTAGGAACCAGAAACAAAATCTCTAACTTTTATCTCTGGAAAGATATTCTAACTTCGAACACCATTGACCATCCTCTCTGTACATCCAAAATAGTTTGTGAGTGCTAACAAGAGTGTACACTGGAAATAGACTCAGAATGCCTGGGTATGAATTCCAGCTGTGTATCCTTAAGCAACTTATGTAACTTCTCTGAACCTCAGCTTCCTTATCTGTAAAAAAGGGGGCAATCCTTCATACTTTTCTCAGGGTCACTATGAAGAGTGAACCAAGTAATTCGCATAAAGTGCTCAACACAATACCTGGGTGAGTACTCGTTTTTGCATTTTTGAATGAAACTGAAATGAAAACACCCCCTTTTGTTCCTTCAAAGTTTTCACTCACCTCTGCCTTTAACTTGAGATTCCTCTGCTTGGAAATACATCTAAAGAGTCTGTAAGCCTATGAGGCAACGGAATCTTGAACAGCACAACCAAAGCACTGTTGCTTTTCATACACAAATTCACCGCAACACCCAAGCTAGCCAGATCTCAACCCAACCCCCCCTTCTTCTAACATCAAACCAGGTCCCCTGCTGAAAGTGGAGGAGGAGGAAACTTCTTCAAAGGGATGATAATACAATATTTAGAACCTCTTCCACTTTGGTGTTAAAACCGGCCAAAGCACAGACTCACTAAAAAAGAAATATGTTCATTTAATTTTAAGCAGTAGCTCAAGATAGGTTTTGGATTTTTTTTTCCTAAAAGCTTTGACTGTGGCAGAAAACTCACTTACTGGAATTTTTCTCATCTATTGTTTCCCTGCACACACACTTAACTAATTACATTATATTCATTTTTCTAAAAAAAAAAAAAAAATCTTGACTCTCGCCTACACACAATTCAGAATTTAAAAGTTAACAACTCTTGAAACTGAGACTAAAGTAGACCATTTTCACTAACCAAGAAGTTACCTAAGGTATCACTTAGTCCCCGAGGGTGGATGGACAAGGGAGGAAATCAGAAACTGACTTTACACCAGCTAATAGACCCCAAACCACAGGTTTTACGCAGGTTTTTACCAGCACACAAAGGCAAGTCTCTTATGTTTAAGATGAAGCCACCTGGTCATTGGCACTGAATAGTCTGACTTTCAGTAATCAGAGGAGAGAAGAAAGTCCCACCTTCAGTGAGGCCCTTCCAAACATTCAGGATCCCTGCCATGCCCGCACCCCAGTGTACCATTTATTTCCTGAAAATAAAGCTCCCCATGTGTTTTACCACCCAATTAACTTAACGTTGAAAATCTTACACACATCACCCAAGACACATGCAAAATATTTCCCAAAGGCCTGAGTTTGTAATTGTTTACCCTTCACAAACAGCTAAGCTGGCTGGAGTGGAATATATCTCATCTATTATTAATAGCTTCCACCTTGGCTTAACACCAGTTGTGACAGAACCTAAGAGGAATAAAGTGTCAAGAAAATCTAATTTCTACTGTAGGTCACAACTTCATCTGAGGCAAAAGCTATACAAAGAACCAGGAAAGGGTTGTAGACAACAGCTATAGAGAGAGTTGCATTTGAAACTGCAATTCTCAGACACAGAGAGGACCCTATGCTTTATAATTTTTAAATGACCCATCCCACTCCAAAACTTTTGGACTGCTTGGTATAATCTTGCTCACCAGAAAAAAGATAAGCATGAGACAAGTACCACTAGCTTCCAAGTTGTCAGTGTTCCTTTGCATTTCAGGAGGAGCTTTAGCTAGGAAGCATAAATTTTGTTCTGCTAAAACAACCAAAAAGTATCCCTATGCATTTATTTTTGAACAGAAAGATCTGATACAATACCCAGACTTAGGGATGTTTAATTGCATCCTATCACTTACACCTTCATCTTCTCCCTCTCTCGAATGTTCCATGCCACTAATCCACCTTTCAAATTACCTAGCTATCCTATGAGTCAGTGGCACTCATTGGTGGCCTGAGTGTCAGAGAAACTTCCAGCTCAAAACTGTTTTCATCATAACACCAAGGCATTATTTGATATTTCACTCAGTCTCTCACAAATGGACAGTGGAGTTTTCCGGAGGCCTCCAGGCACATAATTTCACAACAGACAGAAGGCAAAAGCAGGTAAGTGATATGAGAACACAGCTATCGTCTATTATGCCAGGCCTTAAGGTCATTTGCAAAAAATGCTACTCTTCTTGCAATTTTTTTGTTTGTTTTGGAAAATAAAGCTATTGTTCATTTAAAATATGTTACTACGTTCATGCATAATGGGTTTATTTTGTTAATGTCTTCTCAGTGTTAATTTCGAATACTGTAAATACAGACAGATATAACACATCCACAGAAGTTCTTTAAGGTCCTTAATAGGTTTTAAGCATGTAAAGGACACCTGAGATTCAAAAGTTTGTAAAAAATGCTGCTATAAACTTTTTTTTTATTTAAGATTTGCTCTGGCATTGGCTGTGTGCTTAAGACTCACACTGTAAAAATTTTAAAAATTTATATAACAGAATGAAAATGCAAAACATACAACTAAACAGTCAGGACTTTAAAGAGCAAACACTTCCACTGGAAACCTAAATCTTTCGTTTATTCAACACATTAATTGATACCAACTATATGCCACCACTACTCCAGGTGCTGGGAATATAGGTCAAAACAAGACAAAGTCCCTGCTCTTATGATACTCACGAGTTTATTCATATATAACGAATATTCTAGTGAAGGCAGACAGACAGGAAATAAGCAAAAATAAAATAAAATAGCAAGACAAATCAGATCATGATAAGAATACGCAAAGAATTAAAACCAGGTGATATGACTAAGTTACAACTCAATTTTGGCTGGTCAGAAAAAACAAGATGAGATATTTAAGCTAAGATCTGAAAGTCAAGACAGAGACAGTCACGCAGACAGAAGAGCATTTTAGGTAGAGCAAACAGCTAGTACAAAGGGCCTAAGGCAGAAAAACTCTTGGCAAGTTCTAGAAAGAGAAAGTGAGCCCAGTGTCTGCAGCATTAATAGGGAAAGGAAGAAAGCACAGGCTAAGGTCAGAGTAGAGAAGACAGGGTCAGTGAGATTTCACAAGTGTAAAAAGTTTCCCTTTTATTTCACATGTGATGGGAAGTTTGTAGCCTTGATCAAGTTATTTTCTTTTTCTGGCCCTCAATTTCCTCATCTGCAGAATGGGGATAATGAGGACTTATCTCATAAAGTTATGTTGAGGATTAAATTAGAAGAAGAAAATATGCTTACTTAGCACATAGGAAGGGGAACACAGGAAATGTTCCTGTTCACTGTTATTCTACCTTCTAATCTGCTCTATTTTCTACTCTTATAATCTACTCTTTCTAAATCTCTGAGGGCTTACAATCAGCTGAGGAGAAGCCCTATCAACCAGCAAGTCAAAGGATGAGTGAATGTACAAAAGGGACATGTATGAGATACCTGAACACATGAATGACCTGAACACATTGGCATCATCTCCAAAAGAATGTCCTCCCCACCATTCCCAATAAAATCAGAACCATTAAAATACAGCCAGGTGAGGAATGGATAACAGTATCACACTCAGCACCCACTGTATCTACCCTTCAGTCACCAAGTTTTGCCACTTGGCCCCAGAGCACATGCATTTAGATAGTCATTCTTCTGCTGAAAGACATAGCCAACGAAAATCCATCAGCCCTCCCTGTTCTTTCTTGGCATATCCAACCACCTCCACCTAAAAAACAAAGGGCCCTTGCCAAAGTCCTTTGACACCGGTTATATTTCTGCTTGCCTAAGAATAATAAATTCAAAAAGCTTCCTTTAAAGTTAGGTAGCAAAGAGAGGGGCATACTCCCGGAAGCTTAAAAGCAACTGGTGATTCAAGAGGCCATATAGCAGCCAGAACCGTGGATAAGGACCAAGACAAAAAGGCGACGCTCTACTTTTTAGGTCAAGCAGTCCCCAATGGGGCAGGTTAACTATGGGCAGAGCCAGGCAAACCATGAGGTCTTCCAGAGGAAAAACAAGAGTATGCCCAGAAAAAGGAAGAGCTGCTGGCATTTGATCAATCTACTGGCAAGTGGCCAAGGAAACTCCTTCTAGAGGAGTACAAGTCTCCTCACAATGCCCTCACCCAGGTACATATATGGTAATATGCCTGTAAATACGGGGTAGGGAAAACCTAACACACTTACAGTTGACTATTCCAAGAGGGAGAAAAAGATTCTCTATACAACCACGTCTGCTTCTGTTCCTGGGCACACTAGGGGTTAATTTTGGAACGTCCTTTGAGCGAAGATGTGTGACGATATCATCTTTATTGTGAAATGAGGATGAACAGCACTATATTTTTGAGCTGGACACAATGCCACCAAAACACACACATTTTCACACAGCCCCCTCCTTGCCTTCTGGTCCCATTAGTGGCTAATCAGATCAGCCTCAGAAACGCAGTGTGTCCTCATTACCAAATAATTTGTTCTATTGCAAAAAGCACTTCTCTCGGAGTATAGAAAATCAGATTCTGCTTTCGTTTTCAGCCAGTCCCAAAGGAAGTCACCAACTCAGAAGTTTCAACTTGAAGCAAGGCCCTTCATGACAATCTCAGAAACAGTGGTTGTAAATCTGAATTTCAGAGCAAGTCTCACATACAATGTTGTTCACTATACATCTCCCCCCCAGCAGCACACACAGACACACAAAAATAAACCTACTCACTTTTTCACACCCATGTCTACTAAATATCCAACTTTCAAAATGGGCGTACTATCTATACAGAGTTATTTCTCAAAAAGGAAGCCAATACTGACATCAGCTCTCACGTCTTCAGTTCCTCAAGGCCAAAGTAAGAGAAACCAAGTGAATGCTCAAAATCACCCAGGAAACCGAAGAGTTGGTGAGCAGAGATCATTTAGCCACAATTATTCAGTTTACAGGTAGAAAAAACAAACAAACCTGAGGTCCAGTGATTCATTTGGCCAATGAGTGGCCAAGATAGACCACAGGGCTCCAGATATCAAGGCCAGTGAATGTGGGAGGGTAGGAACGGGTGTTTATTTTGTTAAAAAGTTGAAGTCAGTCCCAGTCTAAGGAGATATCCCTCTGCCCTAAACCACAAATAACCAGCAAATCAAGTTAGGTCAATATTCTCAGAGAGAGACACAAGTCTCAATAAGTCTCAAAAATCTCATTTGAAGACAGAGTTTCAGGACTATTGACATTTTGGAGCAGATAGTTCTCTGTTGTCCAGAGACTGTCCTGTGCATTGTAAGATGCTGACAGCACCTCTGGCCTCTGCCCACAAGATGCCAGTAGAACCCCACTCCTGCCCCCCAGATGTGACAATCAAAAATATCTCTAAACAATACCATATGTTCCCTGGAGGACCACATCCCCTCACCCTGAGAACCACTGCTCTGGGATCTAGGTTTTGCTCTATTTTTTTTTTTTTTATCTCTAACACCTTTTACAAACATTTCTTATTATATAACTTGGCAGCAGTGACCCGAAGCAGGCATTTTTATACCTATTCTGCAGAAGAGGAAACAGATGCACAGATGTTTCATGTTTTGCTCATACCCAAGAAGCAGTCAATACTCAATGCTCCAGAGTCCCCATCCTGCAGCTCAACAGGGCAATACAACCTGAGAGCAGCTTTGTTTCACTACCGATTCTTACTTCCACTCTCTTTTATTAATACTCAACAATTTCCCAAGCCGAATGTCCTATAGAGCGTTGTACTGAACATATTAAACGCTATCAAAAGGAACCACTTACTACATTTCTACATAGTCTACATCACCCTCCACAGCAAAGGGCTTTTCAAAGCAATATGCCAAGTCAAGAAAGATTTAGTCAGGAGAGGGATACAAAAAAATCAAATTCTTCTAAGAAGCATCCTACAGCCTTCAAAAGGAAATGAAACATGTATATATATTATTTAACTTGACAAATATTCTGTGAGCACTTCCTATGTGCCAAGTACTCTTGTGGGTTAAAAAATTCGAGAAAGCCCAAAAGGAAAATAGATTTCAGTGCCCTGGTGTTTCAAATGACAGAATTTTAAGTATCAGAAGAAGTTTCCCAGAGGAAGACACATTTGGGCTGGGCCCTGTGGAACAGAAGGCTCTAGCAAGGTGGATAGAGAAGAGGTGGAGACGGACATATCAGGCAGAACATGATAATACACACACAAGGCAAATAAATGAGCGTCCTACTCTGGGTGTTGTATCAGTTTTTCTGTTCAGAAATATGTGCCTGAGATGCTTTTAAGCTGTTCTTGCAAAGCAAAAGCACTTCCCAGATACATCTCCTCCTGAAATGCAAATGAACAGCAAGGAACTTGGAGGCTAGTAATGTTTTTCTCTTCTTTTTTTTTTTCCATCAGGGTTTCACTCTGCCACCCCGGCTAAAGTGTGGCACAACCATGGCTCACCGCAGTCTCAACCTTCTGGGCTCAAGTGATCCTCCCACCTCAGCTTCCCAAGTAGCTGGGACCACAGATGTGTGCCATCACACCCGATTAGTTATTTTATTTTATTTTTTTTAGAAACTGGTCTCCTAAGTTGCCCAGGCTGGTCTCAAACTCTTAGGCTCAACTGATCCTCTTGCCTTGGCCTTCCAAAGTGCTGGGATTACAGGCATGAGCCACCACACCCAGACTGATACTTTTCTTATATTCATCTTTTTTTGATAAGCCACATTATATCAAGCAATCCAGAAGTTTTGCTGCTGGGACAGAATCAGAAAACTTTATAAAACATAAATTCCTCAAAGTGTCTGACAACAGCAGGTTAAAATTCAGCTTTGTTTGTTTATAATGGTGACTTCACAACCCTGAATAGGTTCCACATGTAGCTTCCTCTACAGGAAGAAGGCTCTGCAAAAGCTACCTCTATTTGAACAGTCAATAAAAGCATCCCCCAAATGTAAGCATGAAAGTTCCCATTTTTGTCAGAGTGAATCCTTCCAGAGTTACTCTCACCTGAGGTTGATGATTTAGCCTAGTTTCCACTTAGCTGAAAATGAGAAACCTCCAGGGTTAAGTACAAGGGTCAGCTTCAACAGGTGAGAGCTAGACACAAAAACACAAAGTAACCATAAAAAGATGAGTACTGAAAAAGTACAGGGGCAAGCATCTTCCAGGAGAGACCTTCTCACACTTTCATGTGTGTATGCATTACCCAGGGATCTTGCTAACACGTAAGTTCTGATTCAAGGAGTCTGGTGGGGTCTGAGAGTCTGCAGTTCCTAACAAATTGCCAGTTGAAGCCAATAATGCTGGTCTGGGGACCACACTTGGGGTAGCCAAGATCTAGAACTGTGTTTCCCAACCTTTTGTCTACAATCCAGAGTAAGAAAAATACTCAACTTACAACTCAATGATCCGTGTGTGTGTGTGTATGTGTGTGTTTGTGTGTGTGTGTGTGTGTGTGTGTGTGTGAGGGAGAGAATTTTTTCTTTTATTCTTAAGTATTTTTCTTGAGTAATTCACAAGAAGAAATTTGTTGCATTGTACACAGTTCTTTTTAAGTAAAAGTTGATCAAGTCTTGCTAAATTGATTTCACGACCTCTTAGTGGATTGTCACACAGTTTGAAAAATGTGGATGTAGAACAATAGTAATATCCCTGCTTATCTGGGAAGTACAACTGTGTCTTAGCCCCACCATACAAAAGCTAAACTCGAGGTCAATTTTTTAAAAATATTATGTTCAGAATTATTTGTAAGAATGCAAAGATGTGTCTATTGCATTTTGGAAATGCTTTCATTAAAAATATTCAGGTGGGCCGTGTGCTGTGGCTCAAGTCTATAATCCCATCACTTTGGGAGGCGGAGGCGTGAGAAATGCCTGAGCCTGTGGGCTCGAGACCAGCCTGGGCAACAAGGTGAGACCTCATCTCTACAATAAATTAAAGAATTAGCCGGGCGTGGTAGTGCACGCCTGTAATTCCTGCTACATGTAAGGCTGAGGTGGAAGGATCACCTGAGCCCATCAGGTCGAGGCTGCAGTGACCGTGAGCAGTGAGCCACTGCACTCCAGCCTGGGCAACAGAGTGAGACTCCAACTAAAAAAAAAAATTCAGGTTTTGCTGAGTGCTGTGGTTCACGTCTGTAATACCAACACTTTGGGAAGCGGGAGTGAGAAGATTGCCTGAGCCAGGGGTCTGAGACCAGCCTGGGCAACTTAGTGAGACTTTAGCTCTACAATAAATAAATTTTTTAAAAATTAGCTGGTCGTGGTGGTGCGCGCCTGTGGTTCCAGCCTCTTGGAAGGCTGAGGCAGAAGGATCACCTGAGCCCAGCAGGTAGAGGCTTCACGGTGGCCATGAGCATGCCACTGCACTTCAGCCTAGGCGACAAAGTGAGACTCCTACTCGAAAAAAAAAATTCAGATTTTAAATTATCTTCATTTTAATTTCCATTTTCTCATCTGTAAGATGAGGATGACAAGAGTGCCTATCTGGGCATAAGTGGAAATCTCTAAATACCATTTCCCCCTTAAAAGAGCAAGGGCTTCTTGGAGAAAAGGCTGATTTCAGGTCTGGGACAAGGAATTAAGAAAATAAGCCTAGAACATCTTGTCATACAGAAAGCAAGAAAACTATCAAAGACTGTGAGAGCTGTGTCAGAAGTCTCAGGAACCAACTTAAACAGCCTACCTCTCGCTGGCCAAAGAACGAAATAATGAACAACAGTGGTTGCTAATATAACAAGAGTAGACATCTGACATCTCATGCTCCCCTGAGTGAAACCCACAGAATAGACTTACTGGAGTCCCAGTTACTTGAGAGGTTGAGGCAGGAGGATCACTTGAACCCAGAAGTTCAAGGCCAGCCTGGGAAACATGGCAAGACCCCCCTTATCAATTTAAAAAAGGTAACTGAAGCTGGGCTCGGTGGCTCAGCCTGTAATCCCGCGCCTTTGGGAGGCTGAGGTGAGTGGATTGCCTGAGCCCGCGGGTTCGAGACCCGCCTGGGCAAGCGAGACTTCATCTCTAAAATAAAAAAAAATTAAAAAAAATAAATTAGCCGGGCGTGGTAGCATGCGCCTGTAGTTCCAGCTACTTGGAAGGCTGAGGAGGAAGGATCGCCGGAGCCCAGCAGGTCGAGGCTGCAGTGGCCGGGAGCGGCCACTGCACTCCAGTCTGGGCGACAGAGTGAGACTCCAACTCAAAAAAAAATAAAAAATAAAAAATAAAAAAAGTAACTGACTCGAACCAAGCCTCTACGTTTAATTGCCTAATTCTGTTGGACAGAGAGGATGAACATATTAAACCATACCACACTAATGCAGTCAACAAAATCCAAACTGCAGAGACATATATTACCCAGTTTCTTCAATAACCAAAAAAAAATGCATGGAAAAAAAGAGGTATAGAGGAAAAGCAGAGATTAAAAGACATCAACCACTTATAATCTATCTACCTTATCTGGATCCTAATTCAAACTGTGAAATTTGTGTGTGCAAAATTATTATAATGTATTTTATACAGATACGTATGTATCTCAAGGAAGTGTGTACATATTTTCAATAAAAATGAAATCACATCAAAGAGGCAAACACCTTTAGAAAAATGAAACACAAATGCCAATATATTAACAAGAAAAACTATTCAAGATGAGTAAAGGGTAATTTACCAAATAGGAGGTACTGTATGGGTCCCTTTTTATAAAAGTAAATATATACATACTTTTTTTCCATGCATTTACAAAAAAATGCATGGAAAAAAAGAGGTATAGAGGAAATATACTTAAGGGAAAGCTTCATATTCTAATATTAGATGGTCAGAATTGTTTTTATCTTTGTCTCCTAGTGTTTACTACAATGAATATGCTATATTTTTCTTCTTCTTTAAAAAAAATGTTTTTATAGAGATGGGGTCTTACTACATTGTCCAGGCTGAGTAGAGTAGTATTCACAGGCACAATCATAGTGCACTACAGCCCCAAACTCCTGGACTCAAGTGATCCTTCTGCCTCAGCCACTTCAGTAGCTAGGACCAAAGCATACACCACCTGTATATGCATATATTATGTAATAATTAACAAATATGAGGTTTAAAACTGTATATAGGCTAGGCGCAGAGGCTTAAGCCTGTAATCCTAGCACTTTGGGAGGCCAAGGTGAAGGGATTGCCTGAACCCACAGGTTCAAGAACAGCCTGGGCAACTTGGTGAGACCTCATCTCTACAATAAATCAAAAAATTAGCCAGGCATGGTAGCACGTGCCTGTAGTTACCGCTACTTGAAAAGCTAAGGCGGAAGGATCGCCTGAGCCCAGCAGGTTGATGATGGGGTGGCCAGCCAGGGTGGAGGACTGAGACAACTCAAAAAAAAAAAAAAAAAGACTGTATATATGCAGAGGTCCACCTCATTTATCAAGAAGAATTACTGATGTGAAGCTTCTTATTCTCTGAGGATGCTAAAAAGCAGAATATTAGTCCTTTTTGTGTAATTCCCTTTAAATGACACTGGACACATTGCAGGGTGGCAGTAGGGCATAAAAGTTTTGTGTTGAACCCCCAGGATTATCATTAGGTTCTTAGAATTTGCTATTCAAACCAACTGTAGGTTCACCTTTCCTACTGACATGAATTACAATCCCAGTAAGTTATGTGCTTAACCAGACAATCTAGAAATCTGAGTTTTACCCCCCCATCGAGTTTCCATCTGGTATGTGATCTTGCCAGCTTCACCAGTCTCTTCAGAAAAGACAGTGTAGTTCAGTGATGTTGAAAACCACTGAATTCTGTGAGAGTGTACAAATCCTCAGGCAAATCATTGTTGACCTGTAAAACCTGGAACCTATACAACTGAATCCTGACTCCCTCTCCCTCCTGACTCCTAGCACTCTCCCTCAGTTGTGGCCACCCTGGCCTCCTTCCTCTTCTTCCAACATGTCACACCCACTCCCTCCCGGGCCTTTGTACTTGCTGCTCCAGACATTTATAACACACGTTCCCCCAAATATTTACAGCGCTAATCATTAATTTGCTCGCCTTCTTCAGATCTATGCTCAAATGTCACCATAAAAAGCTCTAATCTCCACCTGAGTACTCCCTTAACCCCTTATCATGTTTTGTTGGTGTTGCTTTTGTTGTTGTTGTAAAATGTGCACTACAAAATTTACCATTTTTAAACGTTACACTTCAGTGGCATTAAGTACACTCACATTGTTGTACAACCATAACCACCATTCATTTCCAGAAATTTTACATCTTTCCAAGCTGAAACTTCACACCCAATAAACACTAACTCTCCATTACCCCTTCTCCCCCACCAGCAACCATCATTCTACTTTCTGTCTCTATGAATTTGACTACTCTAGGTACCTCATACAAGGGAAATCATACGTGTCCTTTTATATTTGGCTTAGCATAATGTTTTCAAGGTTCATCCAAGCATGTGTCAGAATTCCCTTTCTTTTTAAGACTGAGTAATATTCCATTGTACATATATTCCACATTTTGTTTATCCATTCATTCATTGATAGACACAGGTTGTTTCTACCTTTTGGCTATGTGTTAATACTTCTATCAACACAGGTGTAAAAATATCTACTCAAGTCCCTACTTTCAGTTCTTTGGAGTATTGTATATACCTACAAGAGGAATTGGTAATTATTTAATTTTTTGAGGAACTGCCATACTGTTTTCCATAGCAGCTGTACCATTTTACATGCCCACCAGCAATACACCAATTTCTCAACGTCCTTGTCAACACTTATTATTTTCTGGCCCCCCTTAACGCTGCTTTATTTCTCTCCACAGCACTTACTATCTCTGATACTATAATACTTACTTACTTATTTATATTGGCTGCCTCCCAACAACTAGAACTTAAACCCTTGGGAACAGGACGTTTGTTCATTGCTGTGTCCCGAGCTTACACCTTGGCACATAATAGATGCTCAAAAAATTTGTTGAATAAAGAACACTTGAATCACAACAACTTTAACAGGCATTTGAGTCTGTTAAATAGATTTATCACACCAAGTGCCTTAAACTATGTCCAATTTAGAAAATCTCAAAGTTCAAAAGATGATGGCTTCAGTGCTGTATGCAGCTCATCCTCATTAGCAATCATCTCAGAACCACAGACATGAAGACAATTGGAAGGAATCACAGAAGTTATGTCATTCGTGTCACTGACTTCAAGCCTTAATTGCATTCATCAAAGGAGCCGTGCACAAACTTAAAACAATCAAAAAGGGGGGGAAAATTGCATGCACTTCCAGCAGATAGAGAGCCTGCAAATGCAATGTGTTTTATTTTTTAAAAATCAAACCAACAGCAAACACGATGGGGCATTGGCCTTGTGTAGACTCCTTAATTAGATGTATCCAAGGACAGCTTGACCTAGAAACCTAACTCCAAGTCTACTTTTATTTTGGTTGTTTTTTCTGTTGTTCATATTTGGTATTTGTTGTTTTATTTTGGTTTGTCTTTTAAGAGCTGCTTGTAAAGAAAGCAGGCCAGAGTTTCCATGAGATCATTATAAGTGAGCTAAATATCCATGTGATTTTTTTTTCCCTTTGGAAGTCAGTTGGTTGCATACAATGGATTAGAGTTTTCTTTTTTCTTTGTTTCTCAATCTCTCTCTCTCTCTCTCTCTCTCTCTCTCTCTCTCTCTCTCTCTCTCTCCTCTCTCTGTCTGGTCTTCATCAGTTGAATATTTTGAAGAAGAAGACAACAGATCTTCCTTGTGGAATTCACCTATTTTTTCCTTCTGAGCAACCATTCCATTTCTCATTCCTAAAGAAGAGATGCCAATTCCCTCCAAAAGGCAACCACCTTGTTTAAATGGATAATAGTATCGTGAACCCCAAATGATTTTCGTGAATCTCAATGTGGAGGCTGGGGTAATTCATTTACAACATGAAGTACTTTCCCTGCCTGATAAGAAGGAAATCTTGACAGGATTTTCTGTTCTGATTTGAATTATTCAAATAGCAGATTGTACTTTCAACACACAGATGCACGTACACACACAAACGCTCGCAAAAAAAGGAAAAAGAACTGTTCTGCACAACTGGTCACAAAGCAAACTGGAGGGTATATGAAAAGGTATCAGCATTTCAGCTCAGACTAACTGCAGTTTCAACTTCCGAATTATTCAGATGGAGAAATGCCTGATCCTTTCAGCCCACTCAGACGCTTTGGTGCAGAGGATCAAGATATATTTCAGCTATGAGATCTAATGCTCAACTTAGACAACGTTCCTTGTGGTTTGGTTTCTCTTTACATTACTCTTCTAATTCAAGCTTTCGACATACAGCTTTCCAGAATGAACTCATTAAAATATATAATACCTCCTCAAATATTCATAATCTTTTATCCCTACCTCTGTAGTTACATCATTTCCTTCTTACATCAAGGTTAAGTATTGTTATTTCATCCTTGGTGGGACATAAGAAAGTTACTTCGCCAACAGCAAAAAGTTAACATTTTTCCTAGCTTCCCTCTCATCACCCTCCCGTCACCAATTTAGGTTCATTTGTGGGTTACAGTGCAGCCCCACCACCTGGGGTTATATCTTGCTTCCACTTTGTACTGGGCTAGCAATTTCACTCTCTGCACCTCAGTTTCTTCACCTGTGCATGTTGCACAGAGTTTTTGTGATATACAGCTCTGGACCTGGCTTACAAGTACTTAATGGATAAGTCTTATTTTTAGCAACTAGCTAGAGAAGAGTTTATGGACTAGTTTATTCCTGTCTTCAACTTACCCTGAAGAGTGGAACCGGACCCAATCCCTGGGCCTGTAAGTATCCACACAGCCATGTGAGTCAATAAAAGAACTCCAAGAAGAACTAGACCTCACACATCCAAATGCTTCTCACTCTGCCAATACTCCTGAGAATCTTATCAACAGGAAACAAAAGCACTCTACTACTATAATGAAGTGTCTGACTTTTATTTTCTAATTGGAAAAGTCCAAAGATTGTAGCCCAGGGAACAATTATATATTTAGGACATTTAAAAAGTTATTAAGACTCTGTCACATACTCCCACCCCACCCTGGTTACCCTGTTGTTTACCTATTACTGAGCATTTCAGAAGAAAAAACTTTTGACAGCTAAATCTGCAGCAATGGGGATGTACGTGCACCCGCTGAAACCACCCTCTCTTGAAGTGCAGTCTGTCCATTTTGGGGGAAAAATAGGAACTGTTGTGTTTACAGATAAACGCTGCCCTCAGCTCATATTCCTAGACGGGCACCAAAATAATACAGACCCATCAGATTCCTTGATATTCAGGTGGATCAAGAGCTGGATGCTATTATTTTATGCTTCGAGAACTAACTTCCCTTTTTCAAGTTCCAATTCTTTCAATTTGCAGCAACTACTTTCATTTCTTGCAATCTAACCTACCCTGATTAAGCATAAGTTCAAAGAAAGTGACTATTTTTTAAAGAGAGAGGCAGTTAATTTTTGTTTACATATCTTGGCAGATGAAATGCACTGCATCCTTCAGAATCTAAATCATCAGCACCCGCAACGGGCCACCCCTTTATTGCTCCTTTTAATGCTCCCCCCCATAAACCTTCAGGATCCTTCAATTCTGAGCCATGTCCAAAAGTGCTAGGGCAGGACTGTCCACTGGATCTCTGCTCCCTAAAGCCCTCACCAAAGGCAGCGACAAATGTTGAAGACTAAGCCATGGAGTTTCTTTTCTTTCCTACTCCCCACCTCCATGACTGTTTAGAGAGGACTTAAATATTAAAATAGGCTTAGGACAAAAACTCATTATTGACTACAGCACTCAGGCTTCCACACTCACCTGACCCGGGTCAGGCACTCTGTTGCCAAAACACGCACAGCCAGGGGTGCAAATCCTGCTTCTCTGCAGTCAGCTCCTAAATATTTAGAAAGAAAGAAGACTGAGCAGGAGACCACAGAAGGTCTCCACATTGCAAACAGAAATTCTCCAAATTCCAGGTTTCCATCTTCTTTAGCCTCTTTCCCTAGGGAGAACTCCCTCCCCCGCCCCCCCCGCCCCCCCAAAAAACTTGGCAGACCGGTTGGCGGGATCACTTGGGCAAGGATTACGGGTAACTACGCTTACTTAGGATGTAACTAACAAGTGAGTCTAGGCACGCACAAACTTCGAACGTCCCAGAGGCTGGAACTTAGGGAAGTGTCTGGCAGATCCCAAAGCACTTGTTTCCTCGCGCGGAGGCCAAGTATCTGAAGCCCGCATCCTCACTGGGCATGAGCTTCGTCCACACTCCATCCCTCACCGCTCCCCCGGTTTTCTTCCGTTTTTTAAAAATCCTCCCCACGGGGGCCCCCACACATGCATTCTTCTCCCAACCATGCAGCGCAAGAGAGGATTACATTTTTAGAAAGACTATTTCCTTGAGCAGATTCACATATGACACCCCCACAACCTCCCTCCAAAAAAAAAAAAAAAAAAACTATTTCCTGCAGCTGCAGCAACAGTTTCCAACTTGGGGAAATGC
Source organism: Tarsius wallacei (assembly GCA_963574415.1). Taxonomy (NCBI): domain Eukaryota; kingdom Metazoa; phylum Chordata; class Mammalia; order Primates; family Tarsiidae; genus Tarsius; species Tarsius wallacei. The sequence goes on from CAUYQG010103635.1 coordinate 25,322, forward strand.
CATTCCAGTCCAGAATGGGGAACCCTCACAGCCAGGCACTAAAATCGAGGATAGTTGGGGTTTTTTAAGCCTCAAATGAACCCCCTCCCAAAAAACTAGCCGCAGTAAAAGAACCCCCAAACGCATGCCAAGTTCATGCATTCCACCAAGAACTCCCCGAGAGCGGGGCAAAAACTTCTGCGCCCAGGGGAACAGTGCCAACTCCCCGCACCCTCTGCCCGGCCCCAGCCGCTACCTTGGTGCCTGGGAGCCGCGCCGGTTTGGGGGAGCAGGGCGATGAGAGGGGTTAGCAGCCGCTAGGCAATCCCATGTCCGCGAAGAGAGAGCTCGTTCCGTTAGGATGGAAGCGGAACACCCACACCTCCTCTCCGCGTGCGCTTTCTCTCTCTCCACCCCCTGCCTCCTCCTCCACCACCTCCTCCTCCTCCTCTCCTCCCACCCCAGCGAGTCTGAGGAAAGGCTTCAACAGCACATCCACATGGTTACTGCACTTTGAAGCGGCTGCCGGCGGCTTATATAGGCCGGGAAGCTCCCTGGGCAATGTAGTCCGAGGCCCGGGTCGTGGCGGCGCCTGGGGCAGCTGGGGGGACTACAAGTCCCAGAATCCCCTGGGCTCCCAGGCTGGGCTCTAAATAGATGTGCGCGGGGACAGGGGAGGGGCGTCCTGCGGGGCGCCCAGGCTGCAAAGCCGCTTGCTTGGCGGGGGCCGGCGGGGCTTGGAGCCCACGACCCCAAGCCACCCTGGGGAGCGCCTCCACCCCCTGGGGACTCTTCTTCTTCATCTGCCCCTCTTCCCTGGGATCCAGGTGTCACTGAGGGCCGAGGAGCGGGGAGGAGCTCAGATTTCTGCTTTGGGAAGTTTTTACAAGCTGTTACCCACCCTCCCTCTGCCTTGGGTCCCCGAGCCAAGAATTTCAGAAATCCGGAGCACAAAAACGCCAGTGTTTGCGGTCAAGGATTAAAGGCGCGAGGTTGTCTTGATTTAATCTGCTCCGCCCTGCTCGGTTTTGCACGAAAAACTAAGTCCGAGGGCGACGGTCCACGCAAGCGGGGACACAGGCAAGTCGCGTGAGAGCACTTTTCTGAACGCAAACTGCGTGTGTCCTTCGTTGCCCCGCAGGAAGTAAAGAAACGCAAACATCTCCGGTGCACAAATATGAAGAGCCGTGTTGTGTGACCTACTGGCGCTGAGTTTGGGAGGTAGAAAATACAAATTGCGACCCCGGTCCTGACCCTACTTCTATAGCAGTCCCTCTCCTCCTGGGAGCTGTAACTCTTAAGTAAATAAACCGCAAACCAGAAAAGCCAGGGCTTGGGAGAGAGTCGCTCACACAGAGATGCGCGCCCAGGCGGGGCGCCCTCCAGCAGCTGCGACGGGGGCGTCTGGGGTGAGGTGGGTTTCAGCCCGCTGCCAAGTAAGTGTCTAGCCTCCCGGGCTACAAGCTGCATCAGGCTCCGGCTTTTGCAAGGAGAGGAAGGGCTAAGCTCGGAGGCAAAGACGGCTGCCCTCCCTGCCTCAGATGACGTCTGTTCATTCCCCAAACGTTTCCTGCCTGAGTGCCTTACTGGGTGCCAAGCGCTGGGGTACAGCGGTGAACCAAAATGCATCAAAGCATCCCAGACAGGCACTATCCGACCAATAAGATCTTCTATGACGACAACAACAATAGTAATAATAATGATGACAGTTATAAATGGGGAGACTGATTTTATTGAACCCTGAGCACAGCACTTTTAATGCATCATGCTACTGAGTTTTACCAACTCTAGGTGTGTTTATTATACCTAGTTGGCAGGTGCACAACTGAGTGCTCAGAGAAATCAGCTAGGTTCCCAAAATGACTGTGAGTTAAGTGGTGCGACCTGGATTCAGGTTCCAGCCTATAAGTGTGTGAAACCCTTGTCTTTGGGGAAATCCAACACCACTGCCTTAAATGGTATTAGGCCTCCCTCATTTTAGGAGCAGTCTCTGAGCCCTTGGGCAAGTCATTTTCCTCTCTTTGCCCCATTTTTGTCATCTTAAGGAGAGTATTGTTAGAATTTGTCTATTTTTTTTTAAATCAGGATTGCTTAAAAGAGTCAAGAGTCAGGTAGGTTGCAGTGGCTCACGCCTGTAATAGCAATATTTTGGGAGGCCAAGGCTGGTGGATTGCTTGAGTTCAAGACTAGGAGCTCAAGACTACCCTGGGCAGCATAGGGAGATCTTGTCTCTACAAAAAAAAAAAAAAAAATGCTGTTTCTATCGCCCGTGCCAGCTCTGGCATGTCTCTCTATCTTTCTTCTTTTCCTTCTCTAACAAACTTTGTCTGAAAACGTAAAAAAAAAAAAAATCAAAAAATCGACTATGCATTGTGGCACACACCTGTGATCCCAGGTATTCAAGAGACTGAGGTGGAAGGATTACCCGAGCCCAGGTCAAGGCTGCGGTGACTGTGGTGAGCCATGATCATGCCACTGCACTCCAGCCTGGGTGACAGAGTGAAACCTCAACCCCACCCCCAACAAAAAATCTTGCAAAACTTTGGAAACCAATTAGGGGAGCAGCATAGCTAATAATTATTACTGACATAAAAGTGAATGCCAAAACTAATAATAATTCCTTATATTTGTTAGCTGTATGCCATGTTATTCTAAACTGACTATGTATGCCATGTCATGAAACCCTATTAACGAATCATTTTTTACTTATGAGACAACAGAGAGGGAGGTCCTGGTCACTGGCCACTAGAGTCTAATGCCTAATGCCTCAAACTACCCCTCTCCATTATTAAGAAAGTCCTCCATCTTGCTATACAGACGAGTAGTCATCTGCGCCCTCTCTTCTCTTCCCCTGTGAAAACAACCTCTTCCATTTTCAAAGGGTCTTTAACTCCACTTATCAAGCAAATTCAACAAATCAGCCTATGCTAATACAACTGGTAAATAGTGAAGGGTAATTATTTCATTTGCTTCTAATTCAAAAACACAATGGAATATTAACATGGGTTTCCTGAAGAACACGTGGTCACATATAAGAGATAGAGTTGGGCAGTTTTCATCTTTACTATACAACAGACATTTATCCTGGTACCTGCTTTATCCACTGTCTTCCTGCTGAGACCACAAGTCTCATTGAAGGCAGTGTCTGTATCTTACTAATGGTATACGTTCTACCTTCTCTGACCCAGCAAGACTTAGTTTTTTCTGCACATTTTAATAGATGTGTGGGGAAAAAATGTTTTAATGAACGATGTGTCAGACTTGTGACAAACTAAACATATTTTTAGAGACTGCAAGTCTTGTAGACTGTTCATAGTGTACCCTTTTTTCTCTGCTTGAGTGTATAGATAGTCTTGTTCAACATTTTGCAAGATCTGGAAGCTGCTAGATTACCAGAAAGTAATTTTGCTAATTTTGCTATGATACAAAGAGGTTCTCTATGATTGATGTATGAAGCAAATGATGATGATTGATGTTAGAGTAAAGGAATCACTGCCCAGCTCATTCTCCATTGTCAGTAGAGGGGAGGGGGCTGCTTTATTTTCACTGCATTTTTTTCTTCTGGAAGAATTTTCTAGACCTGTATTTTCTAATACAGTGGCTTCTAGTCATCTAGGCACTTACGATGTGGCTAGTTCTATCTGAGATGTAAAGTACACATCAAATTTAAAATACACATCAAATTTCAGTCTTAATACAAAAAAAATCTTTTTGTAATTTGTATATTAATAACATATTGAAATAATATTATTTTTGATAAATTAGGTTAAATAGAGTATTAAAATTAATTTTGCCTGCTTTTTACTTTTTTAATGTGGATACTAGGAAATTAAAAATTACATACATTATGCAACTCATATTATATTCTACTGGACAGAGCTCATCTAGAAAACCAAGAATCTGATTCCCAAAATCACAATTCGAGATGATAGCCAGCCATGAAAATGTCCATTTATGACTTTGCCCTTGAAATGTTCATGCAGGGAAGTAGGAGGGCATTGCAGGGTCAGTACAGTATTAGAGACTGAGCAAAAGTCTGAAGAAAGTCCAAAACTAGCACACCAACCTACCCCAGGGAAGATCTACAAATAGAAACAGGTTTCGTCAGCAGTACACAGCTGAAAACTGCAACTGAAGTCATCTGCCTAGAAGCCCACCCCCAGATGCTGTCCTGGTTAAGAGAGTAAGATATTCTAGAGGAAGCAGGGGTCATAAAAAGTGGGTTTGACACTCAGCTGCACCCCTCATACTCTGTTTTGTTTTGTTTGATCAAATGAAGCCAATAAGCCTTGTCTTGCCAACCTGACTGGATGAACAAATCATTGGATATGAAAGGGCTTTGCAAACTCCCCGTAGCTATACCAAAGTAAGAGAACATTATCAACAAGGATGCAGATAATGTTGATGTGTCCTGATACAGTACTCAGCTCCAAACCAAACCAGATGGGGGCCACACAATTTCCAGTTTTCTTTCCGGTATAAGACCTTTTTTTTTTTTTTTTTTTTTTGGAAAAAGCATAGCTGGCGTTCAAACAAGAGCTAGAATGAGAACAATTTGGTGGGAGCCAGAAAAAGTAAAATGTTTTCTGAACCAAGGTCCTGGATACCCCTGTGAGGCTGAGAGAAGACCAAACAGGGAGAGGTTGTTGTCCTATCTCTGGAGTGCAGAAGGATCTGCATGTCAGTCACTTTGTTGAGTGGAGGGAACATGAACAAGTTGTCAATTGCCTATGAAAGTCACAGTAAGCCTTGAATGTTTTATTAATAGCTTCTCTAAGTCACTCAAATGGAAAGAAAGAATGTCCAACACCCAAGTCATTAAATTCAATCTACTTTTTGGTGCTGACTTATTACCTAGTTCAATAGACTATAATTGACTGTGAGAAATATCAGTAAGGAGAAATAGCTACTGTAAAGCTAGTGCTTTAACTAACATTTCTTTATCATATTCATTTTTTGTGGTGGAGAGATGGGTTCATAGCCCTCTTTGAAAATCTTATCAAATTCTTGTACACTTGCCCCAGCATGCCACAGGTGCTCCAAATTTTAGCATCAGCTCTTTGGAGTTTCTTGTACCAATCCTCCAAAAATCATTTATAGATGCCCCCCACAAGACTTGGTTATCTTTTAGCTCCTTCTTTCTGTGATTTTTGTCTCTCCAACTACATAATCTCTTTGAAGAAAAGAACTAGGGCCTATAAATACAGGACACTTTGCAGCATCTAGCTCAGCCTGGAAACAGTAGGCTCAGCACTTATTGGCTAATTGGAAATACAAGAGTAACCAGAAGAAACCACCTACAGACATGTAGCAGCCCTACCTGAGATGTAAAAAGTGTAGTTAGTGTTACAACAAGAGCAAGAGAGGGAACAATTTGGTAGGGAGCTAGGGAAAGTAAAATTTTTTTTGAATCCAGGTTCTGGGCACCCTGTGAGGCTGAGAGAAGACTGAAGCAAGGAGCGGTCCTATTTTAGTTGTCCTATCTCTGGAGTGCAGAAGAGACTGTATGTCAGCCACTTGTGAGTGAAGGAACATGGACAAGTTGTCAATGATTTAAGATCTGCAAGGCAGCATAATAACTACAAAAGAGTACAAAAATTAAGGCGTTACTAGTACATTATGCCATATGGAAGTAGCAGCTATACTATCTCTGATGATTGCTGTCAATGTTGTCTAGATTCATGCAAGCAAATAAAAAGAACTATTACTTTTTCATACATTATTTTTCTGTAAAACATGCAGAACTAGATGTTTATTATTAACTCAGACACTTCCCACCATCTCTTGCCTCCCATATGCAAAGTTGTCACCCTAAATTGCTCTGGTAGACAAGCTAGATTTGAGGACTTGAAGAAATCTTGAAAAAGGCCTTTTTGTCTTACCCTAATCTCTGAACTGAAACGATATCTATATGTCAAAAGAAATATATAAAGCTCTTTTAAAAAAAAAAAGAAGTGGAGTACAATTCAGGGTCAGGTATACAAATGTTTATTTGTTCATTATGCAGGTACTCTTGTAGATGACATGTGCCACCCCCCTTCCTGCAGCTCTCCTGGTTCAGCCAGCTCTGTCGCTTGGCAAGCCAGCCTCTGGGGTGCATGACTCTTCAGCTCCGACCATCTTTTGCAGCTCTTCAGGTAGTAGAGGCTCTTGTCTCATGCCCAGGAAGAATGAGGGACACGGACAGCGGAAAAGCAGCGGAAAAGTGAGAAAGTAGGATTTTTGAGAGGACAGAAAAGCTCCTACAGTGGGAGGGGACCCGAAGGGGTTGCTCTCCCTGCACCCCCCCCCCCCACTTTTTTTTGAGTCAGAGTCTTACTGTCTCACCCAGGCTGGAGTGCAGCTTTGACCTGCTGGGCTCAGGCGATCCTTTCACTTCAGCCTTCCAAGTAACTGGAACTACAGGTGCGCACTACCACACCCGGTTTATTTTTTGATTTTATTGTAGAAACAAGGTCTCATCAAGTTGCCCAGGCTGATCTTGAACCCTTGAGCTTAGTCTATCCTCTCACCTCGGCCTCCCAAAGTGCTGGGATTACAGGCTTGAGCCACCACACCCGACCTATAAGGCTCTTCTTTACAGAAGAATTCAGCGAATACATGAAGAAGAAATAATAAAATTAGAAAATCACCACTTTGCAGGTTCTAGTATAATAATTTATTTAGACAGTTTATTAATAGATGCCAAACACCCTGCATGAAGTGTTAATGGGGAACACAATATTCGTGAGGTCCTAAAAACCACTCTACATGTTACCTACTAATTATGAAGTGAAAAATGGATCTTTATGATGGAGAGAGAGGGCAATCACCCACGTGATTCACCCTTGTAAGCAAGTGATCAAATTTACCATCAGCAATACTGGGGCAACTAGATACTATTTACATCTCAATATGATTTTACACACGATATCATATACAAAATGTTTTTGCCAAAGATGTTTCTAAGGAAGCAGTCAGACAAATTCAGAATATGAGGCAGTCCACAAGACCATTGACCTGGACTCCTCAAATAAATCAGTGTTATTTTAAAAAATGGCAGGAGGATTATCTAGATTAAAATGTTTTAAGTGATGGATATGGTAATTACCTTACCTCAATTTGATCATTTGAAATAGCATATTGACCCATAAGTATATACAATTATTGTGTCAATATTAAGTAAATTACACTTGAATTGAAAGAAATTTTAAAATGAATCTATAGAAGACATTTTTGAGCAACTGGAAAAATTTGAATATTGTAAAAATTGTGGAATAATTAATTTTCTTAGATATGATAATTATATAGTGGTTATGTAAGAAAATGTACCCTGAAGTATTTTGAAGTGAAATCTCACAGTATCTTAAACCTACTCAAAAACTACATATCTATCCAATCTAAAAAATTATATATTTAAACTTGTCTATCTTATTCCAAAACCATCTAAAATCTTGTCACATTTGTTGACATTTCTATGCCCAGTTTTGTAATATTTTCACAGTTATTCTGAAGAAGTATTGTGATTATTATTATTATCATTATTATGAGTCAGGGTCCCACTCTGTCACCCAGGCTGGAGTGCAGTGGCACAATCATAGCTCACCACAGCCTCAAGTGATCCTCCTGCCTCAGCCTCCTGAGTAGCTAGGATTACAGGTGTGCTGTTTTTGTTTTATGTTGTTTTGTTTTGTTTTTTTGAGTTGGAGTCTCACTGTTGCCCAAACTGGAGTGTAGTGGCTGCTCCCGGCCACCACAGCCTCGACCTGCTGGGCTCCGGCGATCCTTCCGCCTCAGCCTTCCAAGTAGCTGGAACTACAGATGCGCGCTACCACGCCTGGCTAATTTTTGATTTACTGTAGAGATGCGGTCTTGCCAAGTTGCCCAGGCAGGTCTCGAACCCGCGGGCTCAGGCAATCCACTCACCTCAGCCTCCCAAAGGCACTGGATTACAGGCTGAGACGCCGAACCCAGCTATTTTTTGTTTTTTTAAATTACCTAGGCTGACCTCGAACTCCTGGACTCAAACAATCCTCCTGCCTCAACCTACCAAAGTGCCTGGATTACAGGCGTGAGCCACCATGCTTGGCCAAATTTTTACCTTTGAAGATAATAGCTATGATTCAATAAATTATTTAAAAATCTACATTTAGCTTTTTGGGTAAAATGTAAACCAAGCTAGTTACTATAACTAAACAACTTTTGTGTCAACAGTCTTTAACGTTTGAATAATTCTATTTACTGCAGCAAGTACTTCTTACAGTCTTTTTAATTCAACCAGACAAGCAAAGGGAATTGGAAACACTTGAGAACTATTGCAGCCTTCATCTTTCCCTTCTTCTGGGAAAGTTTTTTTAATGATCGATAGACCTAGTCACTAAACTGGGCACTAGATTCTACTTTATACAGTCACCAGTAAAGTAGAATCTGTGACTGTTTTCACTTCCCATGCTATGTCAGCATACACAGGTGCAAATCAACTGCTTCCTTTTGCTTCCACTTAATTTTATTCCCAGATTTTAAGTAATATTTCTCTTTAGTTGTAGTTTTAGGATTTAGGTAACCTGTATCAATAGTTCAACCCTAATGGAGAGTTTGAGGTCAGTCTTTCATGAAATAGATCAGTTAGGTAGGGGCAGTCCAAGGAAGTGGGATTGGAGGGGTAGGAGTTTGGTAGAGGGAACTATTCAGGAACATTTGTTTGGTTGCTTTAAATGCTAGACTGTCATTCTTAAGCTGATATATAATGAGCACCTACCTACTCTACCAGGTGCTATGCTGGGCATTGAAAAGACGGAGTAGAATGCAAAGTGCTTTTGCTGTCTGCTTTTTTCTTAATCACGATCTTTCTTCCAGAGGAATTTCAAACATGGTGCTTAAAGGATGACAAATTAGAAGACTGGATGCTTTTTAATCATAAGTTTTAGTCATCAGTTAGCTTTTCATGCCATTTTCCCCTGTGTTTCTTCTTTTCAATAACATTTTGTGGACCTAGTATTCCCTGTGACCTAGGAAACAGCCTAGTTGCCGTCAGGTCCTCTTGCCTTCCTTGGTTTCTTCACCACCCCTCCAGGCACCTGTCCGTTCATACTGGAATATATCTCCATGAAAGGTACATATTATGAAGATGATTCTTTGTCATTGAAATATTTATATTGAATATAATATAGCAAGTCAATGAGGAAAATAGCATCTTGTGAGTAGTTTCTCTGCTCAACTTTCCCCCTAACACACTTTTTAATTTAAATCTATAGCTGTGCTACCTCTCAGAAGGAGGAAGCAGAAAGTGCTTCAATTTAGAAAGTATTCTAAATCTTACTTAATACCCAAGAAACTTTAAGAAACAGAATAAATTGGTTACTTGGAGCAAATTAACCATTCTTTAAAAACCAGTGTTTATTTTAAAAAAATTAAATAGGCATATATTACTCTTATCATCAAAAATAAATAGGGGTATTTTTTTAAAAAAAGAATATTGTTTCCAAACGAATCCCACTCATAGGAAAAAGAAGGGCTTTCTAATTTTCTGAATACACTGTCTTTAACTGAATGAGAAAACATTGTAATAAGGCTCAATGAAAAGATTTCTACATAGCAATAGGTAAATAGATTTGTTCTTTCAAAAAAAGGGATTCTGGCAAGACTTGCTAATCATTTTAAACTTGTGCATTATGGAAAAATAATTTGATCTTCAGGAAAAGCAAAATGTTTAAGTTCATCTGGTTTTAGAAAAGTTCACTTGGTTATTTAGAGAAGTAGGTTAAGAAGTTACTAGTAGAAAAATATTTGAATTACAATTAGTGTCTCCATTTAAAAAAGAAGAAGACGAATATGTACATTATGACCCCAAATCAGTATTAGAAATTAGGTTTTCAGATTAAATTGGCCTTTATTTCTCTCCCACTTAACTTATTTGCAGGGCATATCACAAGGGAAGAGGCACCAATGTTAAAAAAAAAAAGGGAATTAAAAAAAGACTTCTAATAATGCTAACCTATTTGGGAACAATGTTTTGAAGCAAAAGAGTAGCACTTAATGACACGTTAATCCCTACTACAATATAAAGGAAGAGGAAAAAACACTTTTCATGTGTTTCATTGAATAACTCTTATTGAGTAAGAAAGCTTTTATTAATTGTAGCCATTAAATTATAAATCTTAGCTGGGCATGGTGGCACATGCCTGTAGTTCCAGCTACTCTGAAGGCTGAAGCGGAAGGATTACCTGAGCCCAGCAGGTCAAGGCTGCAGTGGCCATGAGCAAGCTACTGCACTCCAGCCTGGGCGACAGAGTGAGACTCCAACTCAAAAAAAAAAAAAAAAATTATAAACTTTATTTCGTGTTACTAAATCATTTAAAATGCAGGAGAAGGAGAAGTCTTGAGAAAATGGGGAAGCAGTATGTTCATCTTACAGGGCTATTTTGGGGGAAAGAAATCATGGACTTCTATCATTTCCCCATAAGAAAGAATCCTGTTCAGGAGATGTAGAAAACTTTGTGCTTATTGTTTGGTACAACCACCTGAGAAGTGTATTTAGAAAATACTGGCATTCATAAAGTACACAATAATAAAGAGATTTGGCTAGAATTTAGAATGCACAAGCAGCTTTCAGAATAATTTTCTTTTTTTTTTTTTTTTTGAGTTGGAGTCCCACTTGATCGCGCAGCCTCGACCTGCTGGGCTCCGGCGATCCTTCCGCCTCAGCCTTCCGAGTAGCCGGAATTACAGGCGCGCGCTACCACGCCCGGCTAATTTTTTTGATTTATTGTAGAGATGAGGTTTCGCCTGCCCAGGCGGGTCTCGA
>CAUYQG010103636.1:0-27744 GCA_963574415.1 Tarsius wallacei
AAAATAATGAGGGTAGCCGGGCTCGGTGGCTCAGCCTGTAATCCCGCACCTTGGGAGGCTGAGGTGAGTGGATTGCCTGAGCCCATGGGTTCGAGACCCACCTGGGCAACTTGGCTAGAACTCATCTCTACAATAAGTCAAATATTAGCCGGGGGTTGTAGCTCATGCCTGTAGTTCCAGCTACTTGGAAGGCTGAGAGGGAAGTATCACCTGAGCCCAGCTGGTCGAGGTTGCGGTGGCTGGGAGCGGCCACTGCACTCCAGTGTGGGCGACAGAGTGAGACGCCAACTCAAAAAAAAAAAAAAAAGGAAATCATCTAATGGAACAACAAAGAAATCACGTCTTAGAAAGGGGAAATAAAGTGAGCAAAGTGAAGTGAGTAAAAGGGCCAAGTTCCTGCCTCTCCCTCTGTAGAGCACAAAGCCCTCTTGCCAATAGCATACGATCTGCACTTACAGGAAGTCCTCAACATGTGAACAAGTTCCATTCAGAGAGCGTGTCTGTAAGTCCAATTTGTTTTAAGTCCAATAAAGCTAGCCTAGGTACCCAATTAATACAATTGGCTATATAATGCATATGTTTTTTAACAGGCTATACTGACACTTGGTGGAGAGAAATAATACATTAAAAAACACACAAGTGTATCATTAAAGTTTGTAACTTGAAGGTTCGTATGTAGAGGACTTATTGTATAGGGCACTATTAGATGGTCAGTTGAAAGCAGTTGATTTGGGGTGAGGGGGAACCATCACAGCTTTAGACAGTGAGCTTAATAAGTCAAGAACTAAATGGTTGACATGGGAGACTGAGCAGAAATTTAAAAAATCAATGTGTTCTGAAAGGTGACAATCAATTGATCCACAGGTTGTGGATAACTCTTTTGAGACTGGCTTACTGGGTCATAAGTCTTAGAAACTTAGAAAACAGAAAATACAATTCAAGGTCTCTACAAGAGTTTAAGCAATATTCTCCACAGTGAGGACACCATGTAGCCCAGAGATTCCACTTTCAAAAAAATGTGGAACAGTAACTGACATTTCTAATATCAGCATAGAGATTTGGTCAAAATCTAAATCAGAAAAAGAGCACATCCCAAGAATCAAGTTTTAAAGCTGAAATACTTTTTTCTTGTTATTTTTCTTGGCTTGGCAACTGATTTTGTGTTTACCCTTAGAGGTTTGGAAAGCAAAAGTTAAGATCTTGCTATAAAATTGACAACAGCATTGGTAGGGCTCTCACCACAAGGGGATTGTCATTTGAGGCTCTGCACATTAGGAGGGACTTCACCAACTGAGATGGAAACTGTAATTACTACATTGGGATTCAAGATTGACTCATGTGCTCTTATTTTTAACAGCTGTTTTCATTTCCAACCTAAGAAAACAAAGAGATGGAAGAAAATCTGGTACTGTATTTGGATGAAGTGAATATGGCCAGATCCATGAGCCAGGGAATGAAGTTTTAAATTCTTCACGTCCTTACAAGAAGCACGAATCTACTTATTTCTTCCTCCACTGACCCCAGCCATGGGAGGAGGTGTTTGAAATCCTGTTCGTTATCTTTTTCTAGCAAAAGATGGCACTCTTGCTGTTGGTTGCATTTCCAACGATCTTTGCAAAAAGTAACTGTAGAAACGGGATTTAGAGATGATGATTTGGACATCAGAGAGAAGGAGGGAATAGAAGGATAGCTGGAATGTACTAGTGGTGAAAGTGAGGCAGCTTAATATAGGCAGGGAATCAAAGTACTAAAATGGACCACAAAAGAAATTACAGTCATTGAACAATGAAGCCTCAGAGAATGAGGGCACGGATCTGAATTCTGAATTCTACCATCTAGACAGACTTAAACTAGATTTTAACTACTCCCTTTGAGAGAGGGGAAAGGATCTAATTTATGGATTCATTGTTGTATTTTCAGCTTATAAACTGGTTAAGTAAATTAATTTATATCAAACTTTCAGAACAAAGCTGCCATGAAGTAAGTTGCTTTATGTACATTTGTTCTTGTGATTTTAAGCAAAGCTCAATAGCAATTGCCAAATCATTAAGCAAATAAAGAACAAAGGTTTGTGTTATAAAAGATAGAACTATACTGCTGTGGTAATATGATCTTCATTTCTTCTAAGTTGTTTGCAAAAGCATTGCGGAACTCAGTCAGAAGGTACAGGTGTTTGAGAGAAACCAGATTATCAGTTATTTGATCAGCTTTCTGCCCCAGATCTCATGGGAACAAATTCCAGGTTCAAACTCACCCAATCTCCTGCCAACAAGCAAATCGAGAGTTTAGTTCAATGGTCCCCAGAATCAACAATGGTTTTTGGTTTTTAAGTCTTCTCCTGGCAAGCAAACTTAGAAAAGAAAAAATTGCAGATATCAGCCCAAACTCTCCTTTTCCAGCATGCTGTTGTTATGATGACGCACAGAGAGACAGATGCTCCCAGTGGGGGCAACTTACACATCATGAAATTCATCTCCTCGTTTTATGGATGAAGAAACCAGAGCAAGAAATGGTTAATTTCTTAGTGGAAGTTCACACAGCTGGTCAGTATCAGAGCCAAGAATTGAAAAAATGGCTCTGGCGTGTCTCAGCGGCCTTGGCCTTCAGGCTTAGTTAAATCACAGACTATGAGAGTTGGAAGTGATCTTAAAGGTCACCTACCCCAAGCTCTCATTCAATGTTGGGATCCTTCACAGTCCCAGGCAGACACTATTTTGGCCGTGGCTTGATTATTTCCAGTGACAGGAAGCTCACAATTTAATGAAATAGTTCTTTCCGTCACTGAACTGCTCTAAATTTTCCTTCTTTTGAGCCAAAATCTGTTTCCATAGACTCTCTCTCATTAATCTCATTTCTCCCTTTCAGAGCAAAATAGACAAGTTCGCTCCTCTTCCATACGGTAACTCTAAAAAACAGTAATCAGCTGAATATTCTTATTTTCCTTCAACTGTTCTTTAAACAACGTATCTTTTGGGACTTCTAAATTTGGCCTATCCTTTTCCTTTCTTTTCTTAATGGTCCATTCTAATTTATCAATATCTTCCTTATACTTGGCCCCAACAACTAGATACAGTAGATTGGGTATTGTCTGACTAGTAAAAATTATATAAAGTAGAATGATAATTTCCTTTTTCTGATTTATTACCTCTTTTTCAAAAATACAACCACATCATACTGTTGACTCCCGTCTTTTTTTGTTGTTGTTTGAATTGGGGGGGGTCTCACTCTGTCACACAAGCTGAAGTCCACTGGCAGGATCACAGTCTCAAATTCCTGGGTTCAAGACATTCTCCTGTCTCAGCCTCCTAAGTAGCTGGGACTACAGGCATACACCATCACACCAGGCTACATTTTTTTTTTTTTTTTTTGTAGAGATGAGGTCTTGCTATGTTGCCTCAACTGGTCTTGAACTCCTAGGCTCAAGAAGTCCTCCTGCCTCAGCCTGCCAAAGTGCTGGAATTACAGGTGTGAGCCACCATGCCCAGCCTTGACTCCTGTCTTTCTTGCAGTCAAATAAAATCCTTATACTTTTTCATATAAAAATCCTGCCAGTGTAAGCCTCTCCTAACCTGTTCTGCTTCTGACTTTGAAGGACAGATTTTAACATTGTCCCTATAAATTTCAACCCACTGTGAGCAGCCCAGTGTCCCAAAGCCTGCCGACATCATTTAAAAATTGTAATTCTGTCCCCTAACTCTTTCACCTCATTATCATTTGAAAATCTGGTGAGCTTGCCTGCTGGGTTTCTAGTCAAATCACGAATAAAACCATTCACCAGTGAATCAGGAGCAAAGAAAGAGCCCTGGGAAACAATAAGCATCTTGGGAGACACATCTTGGCCCTTTGTTCAACAATCACATCCTTGGGACCAAGAAATGTCAAGGAAGGCACTGCTGTCTTCAGTCTCTCCCTATGTCCTCATCCATGCAGCTGCATGGAAAACTCATATTTGGGAAACATGAGGAAGGATTTTGCAAGGAAAGGAAAATGTCTCTAGGCCTCTCGGGGACAGTTATTCAGGGGGCAATCCAGAGAGAAGTTGCTTTTTTTTTTTTTTTTCCAGTTATACAGATTTATAACATCTGAGTCAACTGAAACACCAAAGCTCTGAGGCCTGTGGATTCGTTCTTGATTCTGACTTGGGCTGATGTATCAGGACTCCCTGAATCAGGCTGGGTTTGAAAGCTGCCCTGTTATTTTATTTTATCAGTGAACTGTGCCAAGCCCTGTTAGCTGATCTGCCTGGTGATTGTGAAAGTTATGTAACAGCATTACTCACTACACTGCTAAGGCCTCATCTCAATGATGTACACTTCTAAACTGTCTTCAGTTTCAGGTCAGATGTCACCTTTCCTAGGAGAGCTGCAGTAAGGCTGCTAGCACTCATTTCTTTCTAGAACAAAGGAGAAGAGGCACAGGTGAAGGTAACCAATATTTATTGAGTCCCTACCATGAAGTATGAACCATGTGAGATGCTTATACACAGTCTCATAAATCCTTCCAACTGTCCCATCAAATAGGCATTAATATCCCTGACTTTACAGAGGACATGGAAGTTGAGGTTCAGGAGGGTCCAGTAGCTTCTTTAGGCTAGCATGTGATCAAGCAAGGCCCACTTAGATCCAAAATCCTGTTATAACATTCTATGGTTTAAATTTTTAAAACTTTTTTATTTTTATTTTATTTTTTTATTTTGAGATAGTTTTAGGTTCACATGCTGCTGTTCTAAGGAACAATATAGAGATATCCTTTCTTCACCCAGTTTTCCCCAAAGGGAATATCTTGCAACAATATAGTATAATATCACAACCATGAAATTGACATTGATGTGCAGTTCAATCTTTTTACTCAGATTTCACCAGTTTTACATGCACTCCCGTGTGTATGTATATGTGTGTGTATGTGAGTGTGTGTGTGTGTGTGTGTGTGTAGTGGTGGTTTAATTTTAAAGCTATTTTAAAAGAGACTTTCTTTCTCAAAGTCCAGAATCATATAATTATAGTTTGATCATAAATTAGAGATTATCTATTCTAAAACCCTCATTTTGCAAGTGAACAAATTGAGGACCAGACAGAATATGACATGATGTTACTAAAAATAAAACAAAACAAAAGAAAATCCCCTTCCTGGAATTAACAATGAATGGTGCCCATTCCAATAAAATGATAATAAAAGTTTTAATTTTTATTTAAAAACATATGACTATATGACCAACCCAAGCAAATACTTATTACCATATTATAAATTACAATTCTTATGGGAATTAGCCTGAGGTACTTAGAATAAACAGGGGAATTACCAGAGGTCCTTGAATTATATAAACAATTAGACTAAAATATTAATCTACTGACCAAATCATATCTGTTAGTAGACACAGACCTACCAGAAAAAGAGGAGAAACATGCCAAGAAAAAACATTTACTTCATAGAGATCCAGGAACCCAAGGAAAAGTTAAAATGGTGTTGCTGTAGGTGAAAATATAAAATATGAGAACTCACTCAGAGAATAGAAAACACTTCTCACACAAATGAAGAAAGATATTTCTACTGAAGACATTGTTTTGAGAGAAATTTTAAACCACAAAGAAAAATACCACATGCCTTGTCCAGCTAAAAGAAGTTCATCTCATGAATTCTTGACTTGTCAATAAATATTAAAAGACTGTCAACAGAGAAAAGGAAGTGGTGATAACTAGAACAAATGAAGACAGACTAACCTCATTTCCTTTAGATAGACATACTAGATTGGTAGATTAGAAGGCCGTTGGAGACATCCTGTATCTAGATTTTTAGCAAGGCAATTATTAAAGTCTTGCATGATTTTGCCTGATACATTGAAGAGGTTTAGATTGGTTGATAATGCAAATAAACCTAATCAAAGAGTTAATTTAAAGGGTTGGTTGAAGGGCTGAGATTATTGACATCATAAATGGAAATCTGTAGAACACTGCCCTTAAAACATTTTCAGTTTCTCAGAAAAGAATATATATGTGTGTGTGTTTGTATATGTATATATAAATGTTATCTATTATAGTTATTACATTTTATTTATTTACTGTCTAGCAGGCATTGAGCTAGACCCTGGGAATACTGAGCTAAAAAAATATGGCTTTTAATTTCAAGTCCCTCACAGTCTAGTGTAGGACAGAATCAGAATCTTAAATGAAGTATAATAACAGAGCAGGAGTTAGCACACTCCCAGACTTTAAACACTATTATAAAGCTACAATAATCAAAACAGCCTGGTATTGGTACAAGAACAGGCATATAGGCCAATGGAATAGAATTGAGATTCCAGAAGCAAAACCTCAATTTCTCAACCAACTCATCTTCAACAAAGCCTCCACCACCAACCACTGGGGAGAGGAGAACCTATTCAGTAAATGGTGCTGGGAAAACTAGCTGACCACATGCAGAAGCTTGAAACAGGACCCCTACCTATCCCCATACACAAAAATCATCTCTAAATGGATCAGAAACATAAACGTAAAACCTCAAACTATAAGAACCTTAGGAAATGCAGGAGAAACTCTTATGGAAATTGAAACTGGCAACCAATTCTTGATCAAAACCCCAAGTGCCCATGCCATAAGAGATAAGACAGACAAGTGGGACCTCATCAAATTGACAAGCTTCTGCAAAGCCAAAGAAACCATCAAGAAAGCAGAGAGAGCCCACAGACTGGGAAAAAATATTTGCCAACTGTATGTCTGACAAAGGCCTAATATCTAGGGTCTACAGGGAACTCAAACATGCTGAAAAGAAAAAACAAACAGCCCCATTACAAAGTGGTCAAAATAAATGAATAGAAATTTCTCAAAAGAAGACGTACAAGCAGCCAACAGATACATGAAAAAATGTTCAGACTCACTAGTAATCAAAGAAAAGCAAATTAAAACTACACTGAGATACCACCTGACTCCAGTCAGAATGGCCATCATCAATAACTCAAAAAATAACAGATGCTGGAGAGGATGTGGTGAAAAGGGAACACTTCTACACTGCTGGTGGGAGTGTAAACTAGTACAGCCTCCATGGAAAACAGTGTGGCGATTCCTTAAAGTTCTAAAAATCAACCTTTCATATGACCCTGCAATCCCCCTACTGGGAATATACCTGGAAGAACACAAATCGCTCTATAAAAAATATACCTGCACACGTATGTTTATCACAGCATTGTTCACAATAGCAAGAACATGGAACCAACCGTGCTGCCCATCAAAAGAGGACTGGATTAAAAAAATGTGGTACATATACACAATGGAATATTACACAGCCGTAAAGAAGAACAAAATCATGAACTTCACGGCAACCTGGATGGACTTAGAGTCTATAATACTGAGTGATTTTTCACAGAAACAAAGAATTGAGTATCACATGTTCTCACTCATAAGTGGACCTTGAACAACTATAAGAAAAGGATTGACACAGTAGTGGCAAACTGCAGAAGTGTGGGGGGGCGGGGAGGTGGAATTGGCAGTAGTGGGAAGCTGCCTGAGGAAGGGGGGCACACCTCATCAACCAGGGTACCTGCACAATGAATATTTGTATACCTAATCCTGAATTGTACCCCACAATTTTAAAATTAAAAATTAAAAATAAATAAAAAGAATAAATGAATCTAGCAATTTAGTCCAAAAATATAACCACAAAGGTATACAATATGTGCCTGATACATAGTACACACCCAACAAAAGATTGGTAAATAAATTGAATGGGCAAAGCTACCCAATGAAACAAAAAACAAAAACACCTCTCAAAATCCTGGGGTTTCAATTAACTTCGAGCTCAGCCCAAGTCACTTAGTGGTGCGATACCGTTGTCCACAAGGCAGGGAATGTGGAGCCTCAGAATTGTGAATTTAACAAGGACAAGGGTAGTCACAAATGGATTCTGGTGTATGCTCCTCC
Organism: Tarsius wallacei; assembly: GCA_963574415.1. Classification (NCBI taxonomy): domain Eukaryota; kingdom Metazoa; phylum Chordata; class Mammalia; order Primates; family Tarsiidae; genus Tarsius; species Tarsius wallacei. The sequence continues at coordinate 7,911 of CAUYQG010103636.1, forward strand.
GAGCTAATCATTCCATCCCTGTAGCTCTTGCTGAGCCCGAGAAAATTTCACAGACATTTTTAAAATAAAGAAAAAAATGGAAAAAAAAGTAAATTAGGAACCTCACTGTCCCAGAAAAGAAAAACCTAGAAGGAAGAGATCTTTATCTATGTGGAGATCTGCAGTGTAGAAAGAGGACTGGATTTGTTCCATGCGGATTCAGATATCACAGCCAGGACTGTGCGGTCTAAAGCAGAGTGTGGCAGATTTTGACTCCACTTAAGAAACAAATTTCTAACATTGAGGCCTACTTAAAGTTCAGTAGGCCCCAATGGGACATCAACAGTTTCCCTAGAGAGGAAGGGCTCCATCAGGGCCGAGTTGCCTTGTAGAAGGTATACAGATTTGCTCAAATCTCTACTCTATACCCTCATGGCATCATGTGCCTCCCCACCACTGTGCTTACAGCAATGACGGTTTTCAGTTATCAGTGTAATCATGTGAGAGATGTCTTTCCCCCGGACTGCGAGCTCCAAGATGATAGGCGGCTGCTGTTTGAATTCACCACTGCAACCCCAATCCCTAGGACAGAGAATTTATTACATATTCAAAGAAGAAAGAAAGGAAGAAAAAATGGAGGGAAAAAAAAGAAAGGGGTTTAAACACTAGAGGGAGTGCTGGATTAAATCTCCTATTAAATTCCTTCTCATCTGAAATGTCATGGTTACAAATAAAACCCGCATGCAAATGAACCACGGTGTCTTAAAGAGAACCTTCCCTACTCCTATAAAGAGATACTGAAGAGAGCCGGTGTGCTCTACCTCAATGCTGCTCAGACTTGGGTGAGCATCAGCACCACCTAGAGGACGTGCTCAATCAGATTGCTGAGCCCCACCCCCAGAGTCACCGCTTCAGTAGGCATGGGGGTGGGGCCCAAGAATTTGCATTTCTAACAAGCTCCCACGTGATGCTGATGCTGCAGGTCCAGGAACACACTTTGAGAACCACTCCTCTACCCAACGTTAAGGGAGTGGCTCTGAAACATCAGAATCACCTGTGGTGCTTGTGATATACCATGGAATACTCCTGAGCCATAAAAAAAAAAAAAAAAAAATAACGTCTTTTGCAGCAACTTGGATGGAATTGGAGGCCATTATCCTAAGTGAAATAACTCAGGAATGGAAAATCAAATACTGCATGTTCTCATTTATAAGTGAGAGCTAAGCTAAGGGTCCACAAAGGCATATAGAATGCTATAATGGGCATTAGAGGGTGGGGAGGGGGCGGGTGGAAGCATGGAAAATTACCTGTCAGGTACAATGTAAACTATTCAGGTGACAGGCACACTAAAAGCTCAATTCAATCATGTAACCAAAAACCACTTGTACCTCTAAAACTATTGAAATAAAATTTTAAAAATCCATGATTGATCTTGCCTTAGAGATTCTGATTCAGCAGGTCTGGAATTGGACCCAGGAAGCTACATTTAAACAAGCCCTTCAGGTGATTCTGTAGTATGATCACGGTAGTTTATGGACTACCTGTGGCATCATTGGGTAGTTTATAGACCACACTTAACAGAAAAAAATGATGTAGAAGAAAAAGATACAGTAAAAAGCCATGACACTTGAATGCTTAGGGTCTTGACGACCTTGTTCCCTCATTAACAGATTAAGAGGTTGAGCGCAATGGCTTATGCCTGTAATCCCAGCACTTTGGGAGGCAGAGGCGAGAGGATTGCCTGAGCCCAGGGGTTCGAGACAAGCCTGGGCAACTTGGTGAGACCTCGTCCCTACAATAAATGAAAAACATTAGCCAGGTGTGGTGGTATGCACATGTGGTTCCAGCTACCTGGAAGGCTGAGGGGAAAGGATTGCCTGAGCCCAGCAGGTTGAGGCTGCAGTGGCCGTGAGCATGCCACTGCCCTCCAGCCTAGGCGACAAAGTGAGACACCAGCTCAGAAAAAAAAACCCACAGATTAAGAAATGTCCCCTCTGTCAACTGCTCATGTCAACTGCTCACTCAACACAAATAAACCCTTGTACTTAAATCAAAGTGATGTTTAAAAATAGTACTATGATGAAGCTTCATCAACACATACGTGAATAAGGAGACAAAACTTCAGGCAGGTTCATAAGGACACTATTGCAAACAAGAACTCTACCTATCGGGGATCCCTCCCCCTCCTTTCAGAAGCAGTCATCATTGTCTGGATGTAAATCATCAGATGGACCGCTGGTTGATCTCATTTTCCCTTTTTGGGTACAGGGTGGAGATGTGGATTATATCTTGTACGTGACAGTTTTCTTTTCTCTAGCACGCATACCCTCAGTTACCTTTACCTTAAGTTTGTTTCAAAGCCTTAAAAAAACAAAAATGACCCATGTTCCGGGCATCTCCTCCAAAAGTAAGGATGGTGTCATCAGACCACCATAAGGGAAGAGAGAATATTTTCTTCTTTCTGGATATCATCAAAATACTCTGTGCCCTGAAGCTGCAATTCACCGAACATGTTTCCATATGCCTGAAAGAGTTGGTACCATAGCTACCAGGGCAGAGTCATGCCAAGAGAACCGCCACAATCAATGATTTTCTGTCAGCCCAGGACAAACATATATGACTTTATATGGGTAGATTTGTGTTCTAAGACAGAGAGTGCAATACTGTCCCCCAGTCCTCTGATAACTATTTGTAAAGATGCTGAAATGACCTCCGGAGAAAAAAAATTACACCCTAAAACCTAAGCAAAACAAATGAAAACTATCTAATTTCCTCTTTAAAATGTAAATTAAAAAAAAATATCCACCATATAATGTTTTACAGGCAGTTGTGGCAACGCACACACTCAGATAATCTTTCAGCACAGACCACAGAAACTGGATCATGTGCCTCTCAGTGACATTGTGGGGAGTTGGAAGCCTACTCTGCAGGCAAAAATTTACCACAATTTAAAGCAAGCTTGAGTTCTCAAGTAAACAGGGAAGAGGCTCCTCTAGTCACAGACTTGTCCTTCATTTTCTATGACACTTTCTCTCACTCCTGGAAATGGCTGCTGACAAATGGGTCTTGGTATAATTTGTCACTGCAGCATACAAAAAGATTAGGGAACATTATTCCTGACTGATTATATGTCTAACCTTCATCTTGTGAAATCATAACACCTCAGTCTTACCAGCTCATTCTACAAGTAAAGGCAGACAGCAAAATGAGTTGGCCAGGTTCACCTTAGAGAACAAATCACTGGCATTAATTGGCATCACTCATCATATCCATGCCAGACACACCTATAGAGTATAGCATTGTCTGATGATGCTATCTGGGAATATTCTAGTCATCACCATTACCTGTGATGAATAATAGCATCTACCTTGAACTTGTCAGAGGATTTTACAGCCTACAACATCTCATTTGATTCTCGCAGCAATCTCATGAGACAGGTAAGGCAGATGTAATCATTTCTGGCAGAAAATGGGAAAAACTGAAATCAAAGAAGTTGTTACCCAAGGTCATATGAATAAATAACTCATTTTATCAGATCATCAAATGAGAATAAAAATAATAAGCAGAATATAAATTTCTAATCCCGTACAGATTTAACTTCCAAAAGGACCTAATCTTACTTAAAACTTCTAACAACATCAGTCTATTCTTGTCCAGGATAACATATCTCAGGTTCCTCATTTGTTACCTTTTTGCAAAGACCTAAACAATTAAACTGGCCCTTGTTCCATTACCTTCCTAAGAAGTAGGATGGCAGTCACGGATTCCTGGAAATTCATTACCCTATCCTGATTAGAAAGGTGAGGACACTGGCTAATTTCGTGGATGTGGAGAGGGCAGTGGACAACTAGGTCCGCAGGTTCTTAGGGACTGCATCTCTTTTTCTCAAATGGGAACTTCAATAGCCGTGTACCAATAAAAACAGTGCCTACATTCCTAACCCATTACAAGAAGGGGCAGTGCTGCCAGGAGAGTTCTTTTTTAATTTCTGGGTTAGCTGAGCCCGCAATGGGTAGCAATTTTGCATAACTGCTTTACGCCAAAAGACACTTGGAGAGCATTTTGCTGTTGGGGTGGTTGACAGTCTGTGACTCTACATCAGTATATGTTGTCTCACTAAGAGATTCATTTAACATGGCTTTACACTTGGGGTAAATACATGACTTTATTGTGAAAACTCTAAGCATTCACAATTATTTCAGTAAAGTTCAAGGAGTATCTTGTTTAATAACTTGGCCAACAACCAGTGGAAGCAAAACAAGATAGGATTACGTGAATGGAATATTATGCAGTCACTAAAATAATAATTTTTTTCTTTTGCACAAATCAAAATAATAATTGTGATGACAGACTTTTAATTGTAGCAAAAAGGATTATAAAATTACACATACATCCTGATTAAGCAATGCAAATATGCACCCATATAGGCAATGATTGAAAGGGAATGTATAAAAAATGAAAAGTGAGTTGGGAGGGCTTGCGTGGCTTGAAGTTTATGAACTATTATACGATTAATTATGCTGAGGAAGATATCCTTAGGCTGACTAATGCCTTTTTTAAAAAAAACGAATCGTCTCATGACCGTAGGTGATATTTGCCCCTCCAGAGTCAAAGTGGTCCTGGGCCATTTGCCTCTCTGAGAGCTCCTGTGAGCACAAGCAGCTGCCACAGCCCAGCATGCACCATGGTCCCCTCAAGCAGGGTCCAATCTGAGGTGCTTGTAAAGGAAATACAGTTTCAGTGAGTGGAGTTTCACATCCAAAGACTAGGTTTTCCTCCCTCAGGCCTGACCGAGCTCGAGCCCGGTCCACCAAGCAATTTCCCTGTGATTTCAACTGAATTCATTGTCTTTTCCTCTCCCTAAAGATATTGTTTAGTGTGGTTTATTCCAAAGAGGTCTCCACTGTCTACTTCAAAGTTTCGCTTCTCAAGAATGAAGGGAAAATTCTCACATCCTGGAGCACTTTGGAGCTTGCCACAAATGTCCTTCAGAGTATTATTATGATTCCTGGCTTGCCACCAAACCTGGACACGGTCAGGGGACAACATAAGTGTACACGTGTCAGAGGTGGAGGTGTCACCTGTGATACAACTGGATGGACTTGTGTCCCACTATACTATAATGTCCTTGGGAACAAGATCTGTCATATTTATCACTGTATCCTTTAGCCATAACACAGTGTAATGACAAAACTGGGTGCACTTTCTACTTCTGCTGTGGGACTCGAAATGAGTCCCTTTGCTTCTCTGGGCTAGTAGCTCATTTCAAATGAGAGGCTGACTGTCATGTCTCCTTTCTTAACGATGAAATAGTATAATTCTATGATAAACATAAAGTACAGTTAGTGTTACTAACATGACATGGGTGGTGCTTTCCATGATAGTACTCCCGCTTGGGGACATCAAGTTTCAGCTTCAAGGTCCCCTGATCCTCTTCTTCCCATTAAGTCTCTCTCTCTCCCTCCCTCTCCCTCTCCTTCTCTCTCTCCCTCTTTCTCTCTCTTCCTCCCTCTCTTCCCCTCTCTCCTTCTCTCTCTTCCCCTCTCTCCTTCTCTCTCCCCTTCCCTCCCTCTCACTCTCTCCCTCTCTCTTCCTGCCTTTATCCCTCTCCACCCCCCATACTCTTTCTCTGGACTGCCAAGAGTCATCAATGCAGCTACTAGAAAATATTGGATGGCTTCTGTGACCTTCATCATGTTTATACTGAATAGTGCTCATCCAGGGTCTCTTTGCCTTCTCATTTTCCCTTCCACTTTTCTGAATAACAGTTCATTTTGTGGTTATTTCCACTGGGCTCAGCACATGGGCCATCTGATTAATTAAACTAATAAAATAATGAAAACATTTGCCTGCCATTTCACGGTCTGTAATCAAGATTATAGTAAAACTGACATACCCAACATTAAATTATTAGCTTAGTCACATGGACTTGGTTTCTAAAATACTTTCCTTTTTTGAAAAAAATAGCCTCTAATACCCCTTAATTTAACATTCAACAAAAGCATTGTGATTTACAAAATCATCCAGTTCTCCAGAAAGGTCGCCATATTACCTTGGGAGTTTATTTGAGAAACTGTAAGGTCATATAGTGATCTTATCCCAACCAGAAATCTTTCTTTCATAAAATGCTGCAGAAATCAGGACTGCCAGTTGGAATATAGGTCAGTTCTTGAATACTGTTGTTAAGTACAGAAGAAAAGGTTGAAGGTAAATCTTAAAATTTCGTATTTGGGTCTGTACTAAGGTTAAGGGAGCTTTATTTGTATTTACATTTGATTTCAAATGAGTCTGATGTTCCAATGATTCACCCCATTTTAAAACAAAGCAAATCAGCTGTACTTTGTTCCTTACTTCAAGTGAGAGCAGATGGCATCTCAGGCCAACTGGCCAAAACTGCTGGCTTCTCTTCCCTCCCTTTGCTCCCTATCCTTCACACTAAACTTTCTCCCACCCCAACACACACACACACACACACACACACACACACACTCTCTCTCTCTCTCATCCCTTCAAAAGTCTTGACACTTCTGACACAATAATTGAGGTTTTGTTTTTATTTCCTCTTTTTATGATTAACCATAAGGGAATTAGATCATTTGACCAATTCTTGCAAATAGTTTCATGGAATGAGTTAATTACATTATGTGATTCAAGTCTGTGGCCACTACTGAGACTTGGTACAGTAGAACAGGGGGCACCGAAATCTATCCAGCCTTTTAGAAATGTTCTGGGTTTTTTTTCTTCTTCTTCTTTTTGGTGGAGGGTTGGAGCAGGGTGAACAATTGGTGCTACAAATATAGCAGATTGTTGTAAAGGCTGTATCCTGTTTAGAAATGATCTCATCTGTCTATTACTGGTTAGCAGTTTTCTACCACACTGAGCAGGAATATTATGATATGGTATTGTTTGAGAGCCCTTAAAGCCACAAGGATTCCTTGCTGCCCATATGGTAGGGTTTATGAGTGAGATATAATTTCTAGGGTCTTAAATTGGAACTAACCTTAATCCACATAGGGACTTCTTACAAGTCATCTTAATTCTTATTTTTGTGCATTATTCTGCTGCTGGAGCATGGCCAAGTGGCAATGGCATGTTCTCTTTCATTGCCTCCCTCCTCTGTCCCCACTCAGATAAATGACATATCTCTTAACCCACGGGCATCTAGAGCTATGTTGTCCAATATGACAGCTACTAGTCCTGTATGGTTACTGGTCACTTAAAATGTGCTGAGTCCAAACCGAAATGTGTCATAGATATAAAGGGCACAACAGATTGCAAAGACTTAGTACTTAAAAAAAAAGAATATCTCATTAATAATTTTTATGTTGAGTATATATTTCAGCTATTTGAGGTCAAATAAAATATATTATCAAAATCAATCTCATTTGGTTCTTTTTATTTTTGATATGGCTACTATAAAATTTTAAATTGCATACTTGGCTTTCATTATATTTCTATTGGATAGTGCTGGTCTAGAGTCTCTTTGCCCTCCCATTTCTTCTTCTTTTACCCTGGGGGAGGCCTTTAAAATCATGAATGGATTACTTTCTGCAGCCCAGAGAAAGATGTGTGTGTGTGTGTGTGTGTGTGTGTACATTTCCTATGGTGATTTGTTAGTTATAAGTAAATGCCTACTGAGTGTTCCAAATTACTAGTGGTAGTTTTGTGATTAAGGAAGGCATGATGCAGTTATAAACTCGAATGGGCTTTTAATGGCTAGTCTATTTCCCTATGAATATGGCAGTGCTTATTTTTTAAATAGCAGTAACACCATATAAATTTTTCAGATCTATTATCATTATTAGTAATAGTAAAAGTTAATATTTATTCAATAGAGTGGATTTACAGGTAAAAATTAATCACGTTTAAGTCATTCAAAAGACATTGCCTTCATCTTTCCATATATCACATGTTAGAACGCAAGATGCTCTCTCATGTGTAACCCATATTTCTTGTTACAATTGAGAACACTTTTACAAGTAGCATATTCAGTGGAGCTGGACATACCATTGGAAAGTCATTATTGTGTCTTCCAAGAATTTATCTTACAACCTGAGTAATGTGAGTATTGCGAGTTGTTCCTTACAATTTCTGTTTTTTAACCCCACACTTAAATTTTTGATCTTCTCTGATAGCAGGCTACCTCTCCACATTTCTCTTAAGTTCCAGGCTGGGCATAGCTCTCCCGATTTAATTATGTGCATGTCTAATACAACTCATTGTATATTGCACTCTGCCACCGTAACCCCAGCTTGCCTGCACCCCTACTTAATCTGCTTTTTCCACAGCACTTGCCACGTTCTATCGTGTTACATTATTTGCTTATTTATTGTATTTCTGGCTTATTTTCTGTTTCCACCATTGGTCACTAACTAGAATATACGTGTCACAAGAACAGGAATCTTTGCTTTGCTCATTGCTGTATCCTAAGTGCCTAGAACAGTGCTTGGCACATACTATCTACTCAATAATTATTTGTTGAATAAATGAATGTAGACATGGTTAGTGTTGATTATCAGTTTCTAATTAAGATCAAATTAATGTATAAGTATTCACCTAGACCCATGTTTCTAGCTGATTGGCAAGTATATTGGGCAAGACAAAGCTAAATGTCTAAAGTTTAAAATAGACATTTCTTTTATTACAATATAAATGAAAGCAAATGGGCTATATGGTAGTATTCATGCTTTAAAAAGTGTGTTATTCTTCAGTATCAAGAAATGGGAATATTGATTACTTCTGGCTTATTCCCATATTTTTCTAGTTATAAATACTGAGCCCACAAGAGTTGAATGTTCAGTCATGTTAACTTGCTTCTCAATTTAAGTATAGATGTCAAATATTAAATCTCTTTTAGGTTCCTGATTGAGATCTTCATCCATTTTAAAAATTAGATCTCATAGGTTTAAATATATTGTGCCTATATGTTATCTGGAGAAAACTGACCCAACTTTCATTTTTTTAAAAAGAAATATTATTCATGTGGGTCTATTTTTGATTACCGTTTTCTCCCCAATGCTTACTATGGTAACTGACATATGATAGGAGCTCCAAAAATATTTATTTAATGAAAAATTCATTCTGGCAAACTTTGAAAAATCTGACCATGGACATTGGGGGGAGGGGAAGCAATAAATACAGTATATTTAAAACATGGAAAGAATTTTACTTAGGGAAAAGCAATAACTAATTGACATAGAATTGAGAAAATAAAAATTCAAGCAAATTATTGTTCCAATAGCCTAATCATTGTCATATATTCACTCACTTAACATTGGTTGAACATATCCTATACATGAGTCATTGTGAATACGAGAAAAAGATTTGATTCATGGGCATGAAGTTTGTGTGGGAAAGAATGATCAATCCACCTTTCATTAACCATTGTACCCCTAGAACCCTGAACAACCACAAGGGAAGTGCTCAATAAGTGCTTGGTAAAAGAATGCATAATCATCCCTAATACAATTATGAGTGTGATAAATGCTATTAGAGAAAGCAAAGACCCATGGGAGTCTGGTCTGGGATATGGAAACTTTCATGAAACAGGGAGCTAAGACATGGATGGGCTGAATCGTGGCAGGCAGAAAGTTTTTAAGGCATGACCCAAAGCACCAAGGCAAACCACACAGAGCACATACAATGTCCTTATCAAACAGCATTTCCTGTTTTTAAACACCCAGGCTATGAAGTCTTCAAACCCACCTGTAGCAAGAGCTCTTAATTTATGTTAGGTACAGATATAAACCAATATGGTTCTAAAGATTTCTAACAGAGTGCAAGGCCGTGGGTTCCGGAGTCTGCAAGACCTCCTATCTGTGATCAAGATGCTATATGGTGGAGGTAAGATATTACAACACGAGCCTGAGGACAGAGCCTGGCACTTGTGGGTTCTCTACAGCCACCAGTGACTTTCCTTCCTCTCTTTCAGTGTGTTCTGACTGCAGCCTTGAGCTTAGTACAGGCGGGAAAGGCACAAATGACAACATTTAGTCTATCCCCGTGAATGTGTTGGCTTTTTAAGATTCCCCATTGAATATGATGTAGAACGACTTAATAATATTTTATAAAAATCATTTACAAATTAATGTGATTATAATTAGAATTCCAGCAGGTATTAAGGGATAATTAATTACAATGAATATAAGTTCACAATACGAATATGAGCCTAAAATGGTCAAGAAAAGTATAATATGAATGAATTGTAAGTGGCAAAATTTCTTATTAGATATAGGAATATGTAGCAAAAATCTACTGTAATCAAATCACAATGTCATTAACACGGGAGTAAACAAATTCTCAATGGAAAACAAAAGAGAATACATGGATAACATCAAGACATTTATGGATACAGATCATTTTAATGCGGGGCAAGAATAGTAGCTTAATTCAGTGGGAAGATTAGATTATGCAATAAATAGTCTTGACAAAACTGGTTATCCATTTCAAGGAAAAGGTTAGACCACCTCCATACAACATTTATAAACATGATATTCACACAGACTAGAGACATAAATGTTAAAAATATAGCAATATTGAAACTTCAAGAAAAATCAAGGAAATTACATATAGAATCTAGAGTTAAGGAAAATCTTGACACAGGCAGGAAATCCAAAAGCCATAAAATCAAAGATGAATAGATCTTACTGTATAAAAATGAGACACCTTTGCATGACAAAATATATCATAAAGGTTAATAATAACATACTTAGTTGATGATTTTGACAAAAATGTTTTTAATGGAGGTATTAAAAGGGTTAATAAATTTTCACAGAGTTCTTACAAGAAAATAACAAAACAAAAGGAAAGAACAAGAGAAGAATGAGTGACTGAAAATTTAAAAAATGGCAAATAGCACGGATAGACAATGCACATAAAAGTAAATCCAAATGGCTGATCAGTATCGGATAAGATGCTCAGACTCACTGGCGGTCAGGAAAAGGTTGCTCAAAAAAAATGGAGATCTGTTTCTTGTCTATCAGCTTGTCAAAACAAACAAAACCAAAAGAACTGGCAGGAATGCAGGAAAAGAGTACTCCCAAACACTGTGGAAATGTGAAATTTTATAGTCTGTTTGAAAATTAATGTGGCAACTCTATCAACTTAAAAATACATTTACCTGGCAATTCTACTTCCTGGGCATTCCCTCACAGAAATAAGCACAAGAGAGTATATGTACACAGATACTTATTTAATCATGGGTTATAGCAGAAAATCTGGAAATAAAGTGAAGGCTATTAATAAGAGAATGACTAAATCACACAGGTTATAAATCATGGACTATCATATAGTCACTACTAATGAATTATGACTATGTTAGTTGACTTGGAGGTATTTCCATGAGGCCCTATTGAGTGAAAAAACAAAATAGAAAAAGACATATAGTCTCATTGGAAAAAACAAAACTGAACAAAAACCCCTATAAGGCATGTACAGATATGGGGAAAAACATGGAATGACATGGATAAGACTTTTAATATTCTTTATAGAGGAATTTTTGAAATAGAGGGAAATTGCAAACAAAAAAAAAGCCTAAGTTTGATTTCTATTTCTCCCATAACCACGTAGTCTATGGAAACAAACCAGAAAGGATTCGAAAGCAGAAGCAGAGTATCTCTCACAACCTGATTTCTGTTTCATGAGTTCTGATTTATTTTTCTTGACTGGTCAACTAAGCCACTGCTTATTTTCATGGTGCTATGAAGTCATGACCATGGCGTGCAAGCAAGCCCTCTTGCTGTGCATTGCTAGTGTGCTCTGCAATGCTCACCAATTTCTGTGAGTGACTGCTGGCCATCTAACAGGCATTTTAAGGGAATGACTGGGTGCCAGTTTCATGGACGGCTGGGTGAGAACTCCATTGCTCAGCAAGGAACTAGGGTCTGTAGCCAGAAAGAGGACAGTTGACAGGGTGTATGTGAGGCAGTCAGCTTATCACCCAAGCACTCCTGCAAGTCAGAGCCACAGGAAAGTGGACCCAAGGCCAGAACTTCAGGGAAAGACTGACTACTGGGAGGTGGAGGGGGAAGTGGTCAGGTCAGTGTCAGTCAGACAGAGAGAGACAGAAAGTAAAAAAAGGCTGGAAGAATAGACCCTCTCGTGCACTAGCTGAGAATGAACCTGAGAACTGTGGGGTTGGGTGGGGTTGGTGTTAAAGCCGTAGGATTAATATAGGCCAGAGTTAGAGACTGAGGGAGTGATGAAGAGAAAGGAGTGTATTAACAGGGATTTAAGGAAATGTAAAGCTGTAGGCAGTTGGGAGTGAGCAGTAGGAAGTCCACAGCCCCTACAACCCCTGCCCGGTCCTGGGGAGGAGATAGGACAGACTTGGTAGGTAAAGACCTCAAAGTTTCAGAGTAAAAAGAAAATTAATTTTGTGAGCATGCAAAACATTTCAAAATAGTATAAAATCAGCTTCAAAAAATTATAAAATTGTGACTTAGAAGTCACAATTTTAATTTATCCTCAGACATTGTTTTAAAAAATAAGGTTGTGTTAAGAAGAAAATAAAACTCTGAACATTACAAAAATTGATGTACTACTTGATGAAAATATTTTTATATCTTAATAATAATAATGTATGAGATGTATTATTTGCTGTAGGTCAGTCATTGTGCTAAGTACTTTTCTTGCATCGATCTCATGTAGTTTTCACTGTAACTATAGGGAGTAGGCACTGTAAGTACCTCTGTCTTACTGATGAGGAAACTGAATTGCAACAAGTCAGTAACACAGCTCCTAAGTGGTAAAGCCAAGATTTGAACCCAAAATACTCTCCAAAATGGAATTCCACATATAAAGCTGTTCACCACCACACCGTAACACCTTTCTCCACAAACAGAAAATCCATTTGACATATACTATTTTGAGTTTCAGAGAAAGCTTCCAGCCTGCTTAAAAGTCTACTTCGTGGAGAGACATACACTATCACATCCATATAATTTGTGCCCACAAATGTTTCAGTCATGCAAGCTCTACAGCCTACACTTCTATCTTCAAACTAAATATTTGTACCTCCTATTTTCAAGTGTTTTCTAGACAAGCAAGCTTTTTCTGTAAAGGGTAAAATAGTTAATATTTTAAGCTTTGGAAGCCATACCAGTCTCTGTTGCAACTAGTCAACTCCGCCATTAGATCACAAAAGCAACCCAAAAATATCTAGACAAATGGTGTGGCTGTGTTCCGCATGAAAACAGGTGGCAGCTAGATATGGCACATAGACCATAGTTTGCCAACTCTTGCTCCAGGACATATGTTCTTCAAGGCTAATTTGCCATGTTACTCCTTCACAGAACCCTTTCCTTGAACCAATATAGATCAAGCTCCTCTGTCATAATTCCTTGGTGCATCATTTACACACATATCTCAACTTATAATTAAACATTTTTTCCTTATTATTACCAGTTTGTAACCTCCAAGAAGGAAAGGATCAAATCTGTTGTATATACCACTGGAATCCTAACACCGAGCAAATGTTTGGCATACAAAAGGTGCTCAGTAAGTATTTGTTGGCAGATGGGAGGGAGGGAGGGAAGGAGAACAGTTCTTCATACTTAATTGTGTTCTGTGTTCAGAAGCGGAATCAGTGTACTTCAGAAAACCACCTTCCCCAGCACCTCTGTGACTAGTACTGTGTAGTCTTATGGTACCATTAGAAACCAAAATGCCCAGTGTCCTTTATGTGAAAGAAAAATTTCCTGTCCTTTCTCTACAGGTGCAAGGGTACCCACAGTTAATCTACAATTGAAAGAGAGGAAAGAACTATAAGACCAAGCTTCACCTGGTCTTTTGCCTGTGGGGAAATTAGACCAAGCCAAGGTACATATTAGAAAATTGCCCATTGACCTTCCCTGGCACCTGCAGACCTTCCCTTGTTTATCTTTTAATGCTCCTCTGCCCAGTTAACAGCAGCCACTGTGATCTAAGTGACTAGCCAACTCTGGGTGTCTTGAGGCTCACATTGCCTTCCTAGTCAGTGCTTCATCTCTTACCAGGAGTTGTTTTGTTTTGTTGTACTATTTTTGTTTTTCAGATGGGGTCTCACAATGAAATGCAGTGACTATTCACAGGTGCAATCTCTTTAATATACAGTGGTTAAGAGCTTGAGTTTCAGAGTCAAACATTCAGGATTAAATTCTGCATCTACCACTTCATAACTGTCTACCTCTAGGCAAGTTCTGTTACCTGTCTAAACATCCGTTTGCTAAGGATAGTAATGCTATTTTACCAAAAGGATTGTTAGCACAGTGCTTGGTACATAGTAAGTGCTCAATAAACTAGCAATGTAACTAATATTTTATAATTATGATTGGAAATCATATCTCTGACATGCTATAATGTAAAAACCATTTCATTTCCATTTTCTTTCTCTAGAAGCTTTATAACAATCAATAAACATTTTATAGGTGCATTATTTTAGTTTGTGAACAAATGTGAATTACACATTTGAGTAGAGTGGGGCTAGAGGAAGCTATTATTTTCCCTACCATTTAAAAGTGATGGTAAAGATATGTTTTCACTCATAAGCAGAACTTGAACAATTATTATAATACTGTAAGAAAGGGATGGGCAGTTGTGGGAAACTGCCGGGGGGGGGGGGAGATTGGCAGTTGTGGGAAACTGCCAGGGGAGGGACGGACGTACCTCATCAACAAGGGTACCTGCATAATGAACATTTGTATACCTAACCCTGAATTGTACCCCACATCTTTAAAATAAAATTTAAAAAAATTTAAGTGATGATAAAGTTATAGCCACCAAGCAACAGTAGAGAATGTTTATAAAATGAAAGCAGATGCATAAAAAATAATAAATAATTTTTTTGAGTCAAGGTCTCACTCTACCACCTAGTCAGAGGCATGTGCATCACCACTGGCATGATCATGGCTCACCGCAGTCTCGACCTTCTGGGCTCAGGTGATCCTTCCGCCTTAGCCTCCTGAGTAGCTGGGAATAAAGGCATGCACCACCATGCTCAGCTAGTTTTTTAAATATGTTTTGTGGAAACAAGGTCTTACTCTGTTGTCCAGGCTGATCTCTAATTCCTGGACTCAAGCAATCCTCCCTGAATAGACAATCCTCAGCCTTCTTAAATGCTGGGATTATAGTCATGAGCCATTGTGCGTGGCTAAGTTTTTAAACAAAAAGAAGAGATATTTCATGATCACAGCCAGAAAAACAATAATTTAAATAATGCAACAGTTTTGCCTACCTAGTCTTACTAGAAATCTGACATCTAAAATTGATTTTCATGAATTATCCAAATAAAAGCCAAAAATACTGTTTTATATAAAGAAGGAAGACAACAGGAATGATGGGAAATGATGAGAAACATGAGAAAAAGTTGCAAAGTTGATGTACCTTTGGAAAAAAGAAAAATAAACAGATAACTGCATGGGTAGTCAAGGAAGGAAGCTGAGTCTTCCAACGAAATTGACTTTGCTGCTAATAAAGTAAAATAGACCTTTCTTCTAAACAATCCAGAATCCTCTATTAACTATTCTTACCATTTCCAGACACCTTCAGATGATGACCTATTCCGTATGCTCACCATTCAATTATTAAAAAAAAAAAAAAGAAAGAAAATGAGTGTGTGCTCACTACCCCCAGGTCCAGTGCGAAGAGCTGAGATGCAACAGTAGGAGGGAATAGGCCCAGTCTCCAGTAGCTTCGAGATTCAGAAGTCAGATAAATAAACACTAATGATAATATGATGTGATTAGACTGTGATGGAAGGAAGAACCAGAAAGAAAGAATGAGGGATGGTGAATGGACAAATAGAAAGAAGAAAATAAGAGGCTTTCCTCTAACCCTGATGGATTAAGGAAAGCTTTCCAGTGGAAAATGACATTTAACCTAAAGTCTTCAGAAAATCAAACTAAGGAATCCCAAAGTGAGTTACTGACCCAGGATTTAGTTCTAAGGGCAGAAAGAAGCAAAAGAAAGTGAAAATAGTGCTCTAATTCCAAGATATGTTCTTTGGAGGAAAATTAAAAAGACAAGAAATACAATTTTAAGATTATTATGTGTAATAATTCATTACACCCAATTGTCAGCTCCCCATTATAATATTTCGATTTCAAATCTGCTCCCTTCTTTTCAGTTATGAAATTCACGTTTACAGTGACATCTAAATTAGACCATAAGCTTCATAGATTCCTGAACTGGTAAAAGAATAAACAGTGTGAAAGGAATAGTATAGTGTTCACTGAAAACCACCAAATATGGAACTGGAAATTAGAAGAGAAACCAATGATGGAAACATGTTAGAACAATGGAAACTCATTCACCTGTGTTGGGCATTTCACTATTCTTCATTGTGATCAAATCCAGCCATATGTCAATCAACTTATCTCAGAATTAATATCTAGAATGTCACCTGCAATTCTAGGAAGCTTTTGACTTGCAAGACATCTATAGCAAAATAATGAACATTTTGCACTTCTTTCAGCCAACTGAAATCCAACATTTCTTTTGCCTTCTATTGTTATTCACTTATCAGCACATGATGTGGGTAAATCAGTTCATTTTAAAGTCAAATACTAAATATGATAACGGTACAAAAGGTATGAAGTGCAGTATCTGTACTAATGCAACGACATCAGCAAGGTCTCAGGAGAAAATAATTCCCCAAACTCTACACTATTCATTGAATGGGCTAGCCTTAAAATGAGTCTTGTTTATAAGCAATGGCTTCATGTTTTTAGTTTGTTTGGCCCCCAGCATCTAAGACAGTAGACGCTCACCTTAATAAGAGTTCTTTTGCTTCAACTTTTATCTATTTGGTCACTCAAAGTGTCATTGACCCCTGACATCCATGCTCAAAACAAGAAGCAAAATGGTAATCTCTAATCTAGGTGATTGGGCAGTCTGGGCAGTCCTCTAATTTCTGAGAAAAGTTGGAAAAGGAACAGAGAAGTAGAAATGAAGAGAAATCTCAGTTCCTTTCTTAGCTGCTATTTGTATAGGCCAAGCCCTGTTCTCCTACAGGAAAGGAACTTGGTAGGGAGTGGCTTGTTCTGGTAAGGCGTGAAAGTGGAGGTGAGCTGTCATCGCTTCCCCCCAGCTTTCTTCTCCTTCACCTCCCATTCCAAGTCCCTCAAGATAGAAATGTCTCCCTAACAGCCAGATGTTGGTGACTTGAAGCATGATTTGCAGTCTTCACAAAAAAACACTAATAAAAAAGAATCGGGTCAAGTCAGGACTCCCCTGGCAGTCCTCAGCATGGGAATCCAGTTAAAAGAAGAAAATGCTGAAAGAAAAAAAATTAAAGACTAAGTACTTATATTAGAAAGAACTGGTCATGCATAAGTACTATGAATTTTTTTAACCCCATCCCTCAAACATACCCCACAAAATGAGTCTCAGCTGTTTATTTGCAAAAGTCAAGAAAATTCTAACGTTGGAGAGCATTTGTACATTACTGTACACAAGTTGCCACAGGAACACCCATTTGGGTTAAGGTGCAACTTCATGGTTTGTTTTGTTTTATTGTTGAGTCGGGTCTCACTTTGTTACCCAGGTTGGAGTCCAGTGGCATGATCACAGCTCATCGTGGTCTCCACCTCCTAGGCTCCAGTGAGCCTCCTGCTCAACCTCCCAAGTAGCTGGGACTACAGGCATGACCCACTACACCTGACCTCCTACCCTCCCCCTCCCCCTCCTCAGATGAGGTTTCTCTGTGTTGCCCAGGCTAGTCTCGAACTCCTGGGCTCAAGCAATCTCCTCAGCCTCCCCAAGTGCTGGGATGATGGGATTACAGACATGAGCCACTGTGCCTGGCCACATCTTCATGTTTCAAAGTAGAGAAAAGACAACTTCTGTACTTCAATTGTCCCCTGAATTTCAACATAGAGTATAGCAACTCAATTCCTTCTCAAATAGGTATTAAGAAATTATTCATGTCAAGTTTAGTAAGAAGTGACTAACCTCAAATCATCTGGTCCTGAACAAGGAATTAGATGAGATTTTTTAAAAATAGCAGCTAGTTAAATACAGGGCACACAGTAGGTACTTAATAAGAATCTGCTGACTGAGAAGACACATGGTCCACTGGGTTAGACCATAGATTTTGGGGCCAGACTTCCTGGCTTTACAATCTTGTACTGATCACCAGCTGCCTTGCCAGCTTCCCCAGAACTCTCATCTGGAAGACAGGGATGATGAAAATAATAGTGACTGCCTCACAGGATTGCTGGGAGGAGTAAATCAGTTAATACAGTGGTTTTCCAAAAACAGTCCCCAAGACAGGAGGATCAGCATCAGCATCACCTGAGCGCATGTCAGAAACACATACTCTTCAACTCAGACTTGCTGCATCACAAACTGAGGGTGAGGCTCAGCAATCTGTGTTTTAACAGGCCCTCGGGATTCTCCTGCATTCAAGCAAGGGGAATAAGCCACATGACTTTTAGGGGTATTGCTTACCTCTAAGATTTGATGGCTGTCTCTAAGCTAGAGGTGATAGATAGTCTCTCAGTTGGACAGAAGCAGAGGACAAGCAGAAGGGAAGCTGGGTATTTCATCTTATTGGAGGAGAGCATCCAAACACACATACACCAGGTATGGTTTGCCAGAGCTGACCTGATACCAATTCATTCAGAAGCAAGTGGTTAATAGGTCGTGTTCTGAAAAATATTGCTAAAAATATTTGTCTATAGATTATCCTGAATGAGTAAGATCTGATTAGGTGAGTTTTCAGAGCTGAAAGTTAACCCTTTATATATATATATATATAGGAAAGGTTTAAACTATTTTTGATGGAAAGCTTCTTAAATTGGATTCTACGTTCCTCTGTCATCTAGCACAAAGCATATAGGGTACAATTTAATCCTGGCAACTAAGGTTTCTTTATTATTGTTCTATGGTTGATATGTGCTTTAGTTACAGAGAGCATTCAGCATGGAGTTGACTAAAACACTGATTCCTAAAGAGGCCCTACAACTTGAAAATGTTCTGAATGTCAGGGTTAGCTTTTGAGTCTTTTCCCCAAGGGCAAGGTGGCAAATGTGCAGCTGCAGAATGTCAAGGGCAATCTAACAAGGCTGCAAGAAGATTGATTGTTTCAAAGATGAAAGCAGACTTTGTACAAATGCTATTAGTTACAGTTAACTTGTCAACGCCGTTCAGTTTTTCTATCTGGTGTCCAGCAATGTGGCACCATCTATACCTTAGCCAATTCACTCACTGAGGAAAAGACACAATGGATACATTACACTTAAAAATACTTTTAAATACCTCAATAAACTGGCAATAAAGCAGGGAAGCTGTTATAGGTTGACTCGTATACCCTCCAAATTCATATGTTGAAGTCCTGATCCCAAAAGTGACTGTATTTGGAAACAGAGTCATTGCAGGTGTAATTAGTTGAGATCATTCTGGAGCAAAATAAGCCTCCAATCCAGTATGACTAAAAGTTAAATAAAAAAGCTCCCAAGCCGGGCTCGGTGGCTCAGCCTGTAGTCCCGCGCCTTGGGAGGCTGAGGTGAGTGGATTGCCTGAGCCCGCGGGTTCGAGACCCGCCTGGGCAACTTGGCGAGACCTCATCTCTACAATAAAATAAAAAAAAATCATCCGGGCGTGGTAGCGCACGCCTGTAGTTCCAGCTACTCGGAAGGCTGAGGCAGAAGGATCGCGGAGCCCAGCAGGTCGAGACTGCGGTGGCCGGGAGTGGCCACTGCACTCCAGTCTGGGCGACAGAGTGAGACTCCCACTCAAAAAAAAAAAAAAAAAAAGGATAGATATAATGTTTCCTTCGGGAGTAAAAGTGAGATATGCCTACTATCTAGTATAATAAAGATAATTTGTATCTCCCAAGTATAGGACAGGCATATGCACTACCCATTACAAAATATTT